>JBBPBX010046361.1:0-10370 GCA_038048925.1 Garcialebias charrua | reverse complement strand
CGCCCAGGGCGCCAAATAGGCTAGGACCGCCTCTGTGACCCACCATGTTTTCAAATTGCATCGACATTAATATTTATTAGTTAATTAAATAATAAAACAGGGGTGTTTATTTATATTGTAGAGAAATAACGCTAAGTGTGTTATTTCATGATTTATAGCAGATTTTAGCAGCAGCTCCGAGAAAATCTGCCCCTCTCCATATATGGGCATTGACGTCACTGAAGTATCCGCCTTGGAGTTATAGGCGGAGTTAATAATAATAATAATTCAATTTATAACGCACTTTTCATTAGTGAAAATCTCAAAGTGCTACACACATTGAATGCTACACACATTCATACACCGGTAGCGGCAGACTACCATGCAAGGTGCTTTCCAGTCCTACCGGGAGCAACTCGGGGTTAAGTGTCTTGCCCAAGGACACAACGACACATGGTGTGGGGAACCGGGATTCGAACCGCCAACCTTCTGATCGGGGGACGACTGCCATTACCACTACGCCACGGCCGCCCAAGCATATAACAAGCATGCATCAACTTCTGACCAGAGAATACAACTAATAAAAACGATGTGTGGGACGAACGTCAGACGCTTACAAGTAGTCGTGTTGTGTCATTTTTAATATTTCCTCAGTAATAAATGTACAACTGGCTGCTGATCAGCAAGCGCACACAGCAGCACCACCTCCTTCCGTTGCTCAGAGAGGGGAAAAAAAGCAAAACATTTTTAATATTTCCTTGTTAATAAATCTACCTGTTGATTAATCCTGCAGTCGCACACTGATGTCTATCATATTCTGAGCGCATATCCACGTAGGACACTATTTAATTCGCTTGCTCGCGACAAATTCATTAATTTCCTCATGAAGCTGCCGGCATCGGCTTTTTATTCTCTCCCCGTGACTTGTCAATCAATTCAGTGACTGGTCGGGCGTACAGAATTAAAAGGCAGCCGCAGCGGAGCTCCGCTGAACCCGCAAGGCTGGGATACGGAGCCTGAGCCCTGAGTCGGCACCACGAAGGAACTTCAAACGTGACCAGCGGAACGCGGAGCTGGGGAGAAGACGAGCAACTGGCTCCTCTGAGGCTCATGGGCAGAGGAGCGAGTGAGAGCAGCAACAGCTTTAACAGCAGCGGTGTTATATCTTATTAAAAAGTTCTAAAAAATAAATAAAAACAGAGCGCTGGTCCAGCTGTACACACAACTGCACCAGGAAATATTTAGAGATTGCGCATCCACGTAGGACACTAGTTTAACTGCAGTTTTAACTCTCACTCTCATAAACCTCCATGGCGAACTCACTCCTGCCTTCTGAGTGGAGACTGTACTGACGTCACTTCACACTTAGGCAATCTTCGGCCGGGTTTCCGGATATTTCTGGGACTCGTTTTTTTTTTTTTAACACTCGCCTGGCTCAAATGCAAAAATGAAAATAGACATCATATTCTACTACAGTAATTGTCCAATATGGTGAATTGTTACTGTCACGGTGGGTGTTGTCCTTTAAAATACAATGAGATTTTTGTGGCAGATTTCAACATTGACTGGGATAAGTCGACCTCCCTCTGTGATAAATTCAAGGAATGTTGCCTATCTCTCAATCTAACCTATCTTATAGACTCTCCCACTAGATCAAACAAAAACTGTCCTGAAAAATCTTCCATCTTAGATCTGTTTCTAACAAATATGCCTCACGAATTCTCTGGTACAGGTGTATTTGCTAACATTTTAAGTGATCACTATGCAATAGCAGCTCTTTGATCAATTAAACTTCCACCTTCTAAGCCCAGAATAATTCAAAAAAGGGACTTGAAACGTTTCTGTGAACAGTCATTCCTTTGGGATCTATCACACTTTGATTGGCAACGTATTCTATTAATCAATGACGTGAACACCACTTGGAACTATTTTCATAATAGTTTCATTTACTTTGTGAACAAACACGCTCCTTTCTGGCAGTTCAGGATAAAGGGTCGTGATAGCCCCTGGTTTACTCCTGAAATAGCTGACCTCTTGCACAGGAGAGACCATCTTTGGGCTGCAGCGAGAAAATCAGAAACAGACACTGATTGGTTGAATTTTCGACAGCTGAGGAATAAATGCACAACTGCCATCAAAGCTGCAAAACGTAATTATTTCTTATCTCAGACCTCCAAAAATGTGAACGACCCTAAAAAATTCAGGAAAACCATCAAATCTCTCTCAGGTATCCCCCAATCATCTGACCTCCCATCACAACTACTCGTTGATTCTGTTCCTGTGTCAAATAAGCATGAGATCCTGAACTGTTTCAACAAACATTTTGTTGCTTCTAGTTCATTATTTGATACTGTTACAAATGGAAAATCAGTCACTTAATCTAAAAATCAAACTTCTACAAATCAAATCCCTCCTACAAGTCAATCCTCAGTTAACCACTCCTTTTCTTTTTCTCCATTCTCAGTCAGTGAGGTAAATAAACAGTTAAAAGATCTTGATCCTAAAAAATCTGCGGGTCCAAATGAACTTCCACCTTATTTCTTAAAGGGGACCACACATGCAAAATTCACTTTTTAATGTTTTTTTACTCAACTTTGGGTATTTACTTCATAAAAAAACAGTCCTTGTGCCAAAAAAATGCACCCAGTGGTTTATTTACTCTAAGTAGATTTATTTGTCTGTGATTAAAAACGCTTCGTTTCACACTTCCTGCGGTTTGTGACGTCACAAACCGTAGCCAATCACCTCAAACCTGAGTCCAGCCCCTCACCTAGCAACCCCTGGTGATGCTCCACCCACTTGAGTATAAAAGATGTCACGGTTGCCTAGCGGTTTAGGAGCTGACCTGGCGGTCATTTATTCATTTATTTAGCCCCCGGGGGGCTAGGGGTTTGCCCTGCTCCAGCCATGCAGCACATCTCGAGTAAAACCAGAATGTTTTATTACCTTGTTTGAATGAACTCTGTCTCGTTGAAACTGTGCACACACACTCTCGCGGTTTGGACTTGTTTCTTATATGATGAAGGACTACTTTTGCACAACTGTCAGTTTGGTTGAGCGGTTACGACACTTGAGCGCCACGCAGGAGAGCGGAGATCGCATCCTGTCAACGGCATCTTTTTTTTTTCCCCCTTTTTTTTAAAGCCTTTTGTTTCGGAGAAATCGGGGTGAGACTAGATATATACATCGACATAATAATACTTTATAATTGTTATTTTTACGTTTTAGTTCAATTTTTAGTGTAATATCGCTCCCAACGCGCAGCCGGCAGAAAACTGTGCACACACACACACTCTCTCGCGGGGCGACAGTCTGTACCATCAAGCACCACTGATCGATATATTTTCAGATTAGCAACTTATTTATTTTAAGAATACCTTTCACTTCATCAAAATCTAATCAAAACTTCAGCGTTCTAAATGTAGGTGGTTGTGATTATTTCTTATACGATGAAAGACTGCTTTTTGCATAACTGCCCGGTTGGCCCAGAGGTAGTGAACCGGACTCGTCATCCGAAGGACACGGGTTCGCCTCCCGGTCGCGGCATCCCTTTTTTTTTTAAGCCTTTTGTTTTGCAGACCGCCGGCGAAGACACCATCTGCGTGCGGGAGTTGCTGGGAGCTACTGACTTTTGAGGTCCGGGGGTCCGGTCAAAGGTTGCCTCATGCGGATAAATTAACTGGAGACATTCTGTGAACTTTGTGTGTGGACTGAAGCAGCGATCGCTCAAAAAAGCGCCGCATGCAACGAGCGGAGCTAACACCGCCCGCTCGGAGGAGGAAAAGCTATGCAAATGGCGGCGCGCGCAGAGGGCTTTTGGTAAGTTATCTTAAAGCTCCCTTGACATGATCTTTTAACTTTCCAAAAAATGGCACATATAAATATTAAGATTGACCTCTGACCGTTTTTGCTAAAACAATGTGAAATGAATGAAAATTCCTCCCAAAAACAGTTTAAAATTAGCGCCATTTTTTTAACACGATAAATAGGGATTTCCCCGTCGCAGGATGATGACGTCATAACAAGAAACGTCTCTACTGCGCACCTTGAAAACAATGGAGGAGATACAAACTCGATCCGTCCAATTTAGCCATTTAAAAGTTAATATTTTAGCGGATTGTCTGCAGAGAAGCCAAAGTTATTTCCAGTAAACAGCAGGTTATAATTTTTTTTCAGCTCCTGCTGGTTTTTGGAGACTTTTCACTTCAGGACGTGAGCAGCTCTGTGAGGACTTACAGCATAGTTTCCACAGCACTGAAATGGTAATATATTAGTTAATGTTTCTAATAATTATTCAACATTAATTTATAGTTTAAAAAATTAGTCCCTTTTAAAATATCTGTTAAATATATTATTCTTTTATTTTATTTTGTTTGTGTTTTCAGGTTTCCAGGTCTCCAGTCCATCACCTGAGGCTCTTCCTGAACCACTAGTACAACCCAGACTTTCACATCACAGCAGGTAAGATTGCATCAACAAAAAGAATAGTACTCAACAATATTCTTTGATGTAAATCTGTTGATTTTCTGTGGTTCTGATGAGGGAAGTGACAAAGTGGATGCAGCATTCAGCCCATAATGGACCCAGATGTCCCCTGCGTCCAGACCTACAACACCTGGACATCCATGAGCGTGGAGGAGCGAGGAGGTGGTGGAGTCTGAAGAAGTACAAGCAGCAGGATGAGGAGAAACTAGACCGATGTCCCCTGCGTCCAGACCTACAACACCTGGACAGGAGGGTGGACGAGGAGGTGTTGGAGTCATTTTTACAGAGCTGATGAAGTCAAACACCACTTGCTGATATTTTTTAAACTCAATTTTTTTTGATAATCTGTTCATATTAATGTTTCCCCAGAGGTTTTCATTTATTTGATAATATGGGATGGTTTTATTTTAATAAAATGTTTTTTTCAACATTCACCAATTTTGTTTTTACTAAAGTATGAGCTGTGAGTTGTAGATGCACGAATGAAATTAAAACAGATACACAAATATTCTCACAAAGAATAACTCAACACTAACAGATAATATAGTGTACTACTGTAACTTTATTTACACATAACTACAGAAACACTTGGTTCATTGTTATCCTTTTTTTTTTCAAACAATATGTTCATTTGAACAGTCAGAAAAAATATTAAATTCATTGATTCATTTTCATCTCAATGCTCTGGCCAGTTGTAGTATTTCTGCATATTTTAATGTCTTGATGCACAAACGTAGCTTTCTGCAGCAGTCCTGATGTTCTACAGATCCTGAAGATGTCTCCATCTGTTGTTGAACAATATCAAGGTTTGTTCTCCACCTGGGTCCACTCTTCAGGGGCCTCATGTATCAACCGTGCGTGCGCACAAAAAACTTGCTTACGTCACTATCCACGCAAAACCCCGTATGTATCAAAACTGAACTGAACGTGAATATATGCGCATCCAGGTACATTTCCACGCAAGCTCCCGAGCAGGCGTACGCACGTTTCTGTGGTTCTTGTTCCTTTGGCGACACTTACAGGTGATTCAGAGAAACTGAAGCCCCACAGTCTGTGGTTGACTTTAAGAGCGGCTTGAAGACCTTTCTTTTCAACCGAGCATACTCTACTCATGATTCTACTTTTGATCATAGCTGATACTGTTGTTGATTTTAATTGTTTATTAAATGTTTTATTGACATTTAATTCTGTTGCACCTTGTAGCACTTTGAGATTTTCATTAATGAAAAGTGCGTTATAAATTGAATTCATTATTATTATTATTATTATTATTATTATTATTATTATTATTATTATTATTATTAACTGTTCATGATGTGAAAATGATTAATATTCCCACCAAACACACGATTAACAAGTATTACATCCACATGACGCAGTTAAATAAAGCACGCGCAAAGTTGTGCCAAAAATAAATTTAACAGGAACGGATTCATTCAGCCTTACTGGAGGTTATAATAAATAGTGTAACACGCAGATCATTTATTTATAAACAGATATAATTTTCTGATCTAGGATATGGCTTATCAGCCGTTTTCAGAAATAATCATTTTTCAGTTTGGCACTGCTGCGCTCTGGAGCAACACAGGTGCATCACGCGTGCACAGCGATCAAACTGTTCCACAGGAGCTTTCCTGAGGGAGCTGCAGGTCGATCAGGGCTGTCCAGTCCACACAAAGCCGATTCATGTCCAATAGAATGGTCTCATCCATATGATTCCAAAGGCTGAGTGGTCGCGGTTTGGAGCGCGCGCGCACCTACACGGCAGTGGAGGTGATTAATAATCTGCGTTTATTGTAGATTTCTCCAAAATGACACGTGAAAGTACACCATATATAACTTGTAGGAGAGTGAAAGCTTCACAGACAAACAGATGCGCACAAGGCTGCGGGGCGCGCTGCGTTTGGAGACAACATCACGTCATGAAAACTCTCCACTGAGACGCACAGACTCGTTTCTTCATATCATCTATTAAATAAACAAAGATCTATGTTCAACCAAACATCCAAGTTCCTCTGTGTTTACAGTAATTATGGTAATAAACTCGTGCGCAAAGTTAATATTTTCACTCAGAATGAATGGATAAGCCGTTGCGCACCAAAGCAGGCATGCGCGCACACACAAATACCGACACACAATCACTCGTTCTTTGTGTGATAAACACATTTTATTACTATTCTTACTTAGGATTTATTTCCCCACCCATATTATATTAAATTCATTATTTTCCTGAATCTAGAAATAATTTCTGATCGCGCAGGGATCAAACAAACATGTCCTTCACACATGCAGGAAGTAATTTGCATCTGTTTAACATATGTAAATGAAGGCGTGTCAGGGGAGGTGTCTCACGTGCGCTCAGTTCCACGTTGATTGTGATGTACAAAAGGAATGTGCGTGGATTCCGGTGTACGCACAGTTTGATACATCTGGATTTTTTTGTGCGTAGGCAGATTTCTGGATTTGACCGTGCGGCACTTTTCAGTAAGAAGTCCACGCAAGTCTTTGTACATGAGGCCCCAGGTGAAGACATTTCTGTGAATTGATGATAAAACACACAGACAAACACAGTATATATTATATACAGTATACTGTATATTAAGACAATGGGTCAAACTAATGTCTTCAGACTCCACCACCTCCTCGTCCACGCTCCTGGATGTCCAGGTGTTGTAGGTCTGGACGCAGGGGACATCTGGGTCCATTATGGGCTGAATGCTGCATCCACTTTGTCACTTCCCTCATCAGAACCACAGAAAATCAACAGATTTACATCAAAGAATATTGTTGAGTACTATTCTTTTTGTTGATGCAATCTTACCTGCTGTGATGTGAAAGTCTGGGTTGTACTAGTGGTTCAGGAAGAGCCTCAGGTGATGGACTGGAGACCTGGAAACCTGAAAACACAAACAAAATAAAATAAAAGAATAATATATTTAACAGATATTTTAAAAGGGACTAATTTTTTAAACTATAAATTAATGTTGAATAATTATTAGAAACATTAACTAATATATTACCATTTCAGTGCTGTGGAAACTATGCTGTAAGTCCTCACAGAGCTGCTCACGTCCTGAAGTGAAAAGTCTCCAAAAACCAGCAGGAGCTGAAAAAAAATTATAACCTGCTGTTTACTGGAAATAACTTTGGCTTCTCTGCAGACAATCCGCTAAAATATTAACTTTTAAATGGCTAAATTGGACGGATCGAGTTTGTATCTCCTCCATTGTTTTCAAGGTGCGCAGTAGAGACGTCTCTTGTTATGACGTCATCATCCTGCGACGGGGAAATCCCTATTTATCGTGTTAAAAAAATGGCGCTAATTTTAAACTGTTTTTGGGAGGAATTTTCATTCATTTAACATTATTTTAGCAAAAACGGTCAGAGGTCAATCTTAATATTTATATATGTTGTGCCATTTTTTTGGAAAGTTAAAAGATCATGTCAGGGGAGCTTTAAGCTACTAGCACTAACAGTAAGTCAAATGAGTAATAAAAAAGAGCTAATTTTAAAATAACAACATATTAGAGATACTGGCTGTTACAGAGGGCGTAGTTAATGTAAATAGGTCTTTGTAGGGCGTGGCTTTCAGACCTCATTATTCATAAACCGGTCGTTTAGAACGGAAGTGAAATTTGGCAGAATTAGAAAGGGGATATTTTATTATCTAAGCATTATTTTGTGTATAAAATTGACTGAAAATGGTCTGGATAGCCCACAGATAAACCACAAAAAATTATATATCCTACATTTGGTCCCCTTTAAGGCTGGCTGCTCATATCATTACAGTCCCCGTGACCCAGATCTTTAATCCGCCCATAAGCCAAAACTCCATTCCAGATGCTTGGAAAACAGCCTTTGTTCTTCCTTTGCTGAAGGGAGGTGACCCCACCTTACTGAACAACTATCGACCAATCTCTAAACTCTGCATTTTAGCCAAGGTTCTAGAAAAATTGATAAACTCTCAAATCAAAAATTATCTGGACTCATTTAACATCTTACCTCTCCATCAATCTGGTTTCAGGAAACAACACAGCACGACTGCTTCACTGAAGGTTCTTAATGACGTTGTTGAAGCATTGGATGCTAAGGATTATTGTGCTGCACTTTTCTTAGACCTGTCTAAAGCTTTTGACACTGTGGATCATAACATCTTGTGTCATAAGCTCTCAGAAATCGGTTTCTCAGATCACACCATTGGTTGGTTTTCTAATTATCTTTCCGATCGGAGGCAATGTGTTCAACATAACGGTACTTCTTCCAGTTATTTAACAGTTAAAAATGGTGTACCACAAGGCTCAGTCTTAGGACCAACCCTCTTTACAATCTACATAGCTAATGTAGGTCAGAGCATCCCTGATGCATCCTTACATTTCTATGCTGATGATACAGTTGTTTATTGTCGAGCTAAAACAGTTGCTAAGGCTTTTTTGTTTTTGCAATCTGCTTTTGACATCATCCAGTCAGATTTGTTCCATCTCAAACTCGTCCTAAAGGGATGCTTTTTTCAAATAGGAAGTCGGTCCCAGCAGTTCTTCCTCTGATTTTATCCTCAAATGGTGTCCCTATTGAGTTTGTTGATTCCTATAAATATTTGGGTATCCTGGTCGATTCGCATCTCTCTTTTAAACTCCACGTGGAAAACCTAGTAAAGAAACTGAAAGTTAAACTGGGTTTCTTTTTCAGAAACAGATCATGTCTAACACTGAATGCTAGGAAACACCTTGTATCTGTGACTTTCCTTCCCTCCATTGATTACGGTGACATTATCTACATGAATGCTCCTACAAGCACCCTGCAGATGTTGGATGCTGTCTATCATGGTGCACTAAGATTCATAACTGGCTGTGATTATCATACCCACCACTGCACCCTGTATTCACTGGTTAACTGGACATCATTAACCTCACGCAGACTCTTCCACTGGTACATTTTCATCTTTAAATCACTTCTTGGTCTGCTGCCCTCATACATCTCCTCCTACATGTCTTTGCGTGAGTGCAGCTACAGCGTGTGCTCTCAGGACACGATTACCTGCAGTGTTCCGTCAGTGAGGACTGAACTTGGCAAAAGGGCCTTCTCCTACTCCGCTCCTGCTTCCTGGAATATCTTACAAAAAGACTTAAAGCTCTCGGCCTTGACCTCTCTAAATGGTTTTAAGAATCTGTTGGAATCCTGGCAAAAACCAATGCAGATATGTTCCTGTTACTGATTTTCTACATCTACCTTATAATGTTTTGATACTTTAATATTTTGTTTTAATTTGTTAAAAAAAATCTGTATATCTCTCTTATGCTTCCTCTTCTTAAGCTTCAGCGCATGCTGGTGTTCCCGTCCCACCCCATGCATCACTCTCTGACAGCCCTGAGCAGCTCCTTTAGTGCCAGGCTGCGGCACCCTAAGTGCGTGAAGGAAAGATACCGTAGGTCTTTCCTTCCGGCCGCCATCAGACTGTACAACACGCGCTGCTCTTAGTAGCTCTTAGTAGCTATATTTTGTTTTATACTGTTTCAGTGTTTTTTTGTACTAATTTGTATTATTTATGTATATAGAGATTTTTTAACATTTTTCTGAACTGGTCCCTGTCCTCTATGCTGCTGTGACAATGTAAATTTCCCCACTGTGGGATTAATAAAGGCATCTTATCTTATCTTTGTACTAATTGTATTATTTATGTATATAGAGATTTTTTAACATTTTCTGAACTGGTCCCTGTCCTCTATGCTGCTGTGACAATGTAAATTTCCCCACTGTGGGATTAATAAAGGCATCTTATCTTATCTTATGTTTGTCTAATGTTGATTGTTTAAGGAAATTTCTACTGTTATTGTTGTCATCATTCTTTAGTTTGTAGCAGGTCGCTCTTGTAAATGAGTCCTCGAGGCTCAATGAGATTAACCTGACGA
>JBBPBX010046360.1:11640-26622 GCA_038048925.1 Garcialebias charrua | reverse complement strand
GGATATATGTTTGATGGATGGATGGATGTTTGATGGATGGATGGATGGATGTTTGATGGATGGATGGATGTTTGATAGATGGATGGATGGATAAAGCTTGGACCTCAGTCAGTAAAGAATCCATATGTCTGGGTTTAGGAAGGTAGGATGTTTGATGGATGATGGATGGATGGATGTTTGATGGATGGATGTTTGATGGATGGATGAATGCATGGATGGATGGATAAAGCGTGGACCTCAGTCAGTAAAGAATCCATATGTCTGGGTTCAGGAAGGCAGGATGTTTGATGATGGATGGATGATGTTTGATGGATGGATGGATGGATGGATGTGTGGATGTTTGATGGATGGATGGATGTATGGATGGATAAAGCGTGGACCTCAGTCAGTAAATAATCCATCTGTCTGGGTTCAGTAAGGCAGGATGTTTGATGGATGGATGGATGTTTGATGGATGGATATATGTTTGATGGATGGATGGATGTTTGATGGATGGATGGATGGATGTTTGATGGATGGATGGATGTTTGATAGATGGATGGATGGATAAAGCTTGGACCTCAGTCAGTAAAGAATCCATATGTCTGGGTTTAGGAAGGTAGGATGTTTGATGGATGATGGATGGATGGATGTTTGATGGATGGATGTTTGATGGATGGATGAATGCATGGATGGATGGATAAAGCGTGGACCTCAGTCAGTAAAGAATCCATCTGTCTGTTTTCAGGAAGGCGGGATGTTTGACTCACCAAATACCAAATGACCTCTTGGACTAGCTGAAAACCTGTACATGTAAAAATATGAAAAAGTTAAAAAACAATTCTCAAGTTTATACAATACACTTATACAGTATTCTGTATTATTCAGTATTCAGTATTCCAACAACAGTATTCTTATACCTACATAAAACTGCAGTCAACGTGATGACGTAACGAGGCTGCAACGTGATGACGTGATGACGTAACGACGCAGTTCGTCCGTCTGCTCACTGCTCAGAGGTAAAAAAAAAAAAAAGAGCAGAATTAGCAGAAAAATGACGTTGGAAACATTAAAACCCCTCTACCCTATTAACGCATGTTAAATTACAGCGTTAGTCACGCTGTTATTGTGACGTGACACGTTCACGGTAGTGACGCTAACGCGACGTGCGTTTAATTTTGTCTTCGTCGCGTTAAGACTCTAAATAACCACTAAAAACATCCACAAGTGATGCATATATAGTATCGCTGATTTATATAAATGTCTATAAAAGTTTTCAACAGCGTTGAAAGGTTGTCACGCTTCTGAAGTGAAGTTACGTTACATGCTAACGCTAGCCGCAGCTAGTTTGAGCTGCGTCTTTCTTCACGCACTCAAAACTCATGCACAGATACTTCCTAATTTATCTAAATGTTGATAAAGTTTTCTACAGTCTTCACAGTTTGTGACGCTGCGGTTAAAGTCACGTTACTACTGGATTAGGTTAACATTTCCTTGAGATGATGTCATCAAAAGCAACAAAAAATTTTTTTTAATTCTTACCTGAATGAAGTCAATACACTCTGACACTCTGTCCACCTACCGCTGCAAAATTTTATTTAAATCGCTCTCCAAAAATAATCTCCGCTCACCTACATGCACTCAACACACGACGCCATAACTCTGCACGTGTAAGCTCAAGGGGCTTTAACTTTTAAAAACTCGGTCACCTGAGGCCCCGCCCTGAGCCCCCGCCCACTACAGGGTCTATGCTCCACATCACGAGAGGAGGGGCGGCGTTGGAGTTTCGCGCGGTCTCCACATCACGAGAGGAGGGGCGTTGCAGTTTGGCGCCATGTGTGTCAGTGAGCCACACACACGGCTGCAATAAATGCAACCGATACACAAAAACATACACACCACACACAAATACCCTGGGAGGTGCGTAGCCAGCCAATTTTATAAATGTAAATAACTTTTTATTAAAACAATTTTAAGTGTTAAAGCACACTCCAACTCATCCAGGCAGCCTATTAGCCACAAGTTACGCTGATATTGATGAGAAAAAACAATGTTTACATATTAATATATTTGGATACAATCTGTGTTTTATCCAGACATTGGCAAAGGCTGGCTAATACCAAATGTCCCGATAATGTCGGTACGTAGTCTGGCGCATAGGCGGGCCAATACGCTTGCACCAACGCACACACACACACCTCTATCCACACATAAAGTTTAATGTTTCGTGTTTTATTAGAAAAGCAGGAAATGTTTGTTCAGAGGATGGGATCATGGTTTAGTGATGGAGACATGGAACTTTTAACACAACAGTTTTAGGAAATGATGAGTCAGCTTTTTTATACTCCTGGTATTTTGACTATCATGCAAACGCTAATAGCACTTTCTTCAACTCAGTCATAAAAAGTGTAATAATTTAAACCAGTTGTCTCAGATAATTGACAATTTCATACATTAAGACAACACATTCTGACATATGCTCGTTGTCTTCTGTGTTTTTGTTTTTTCACCATAAATCACTCACACAGTGTATCGTAAACAAAAAGTTGTGTTTATAACAGAAGATGAGAGAAAAATACAATTTGTAATAAATCTGCTTTTCTGGAGGGAAACCAACTGTCATGACTCGTGACTGACAAAAATACATTTATTACTTTATTTATTCATTTAATTAAAAGAAACTAAATAAACAAATCAAATTCATCAAAAAGAAAAAAAAAACATTGAAAAAAGGGTGCAGAAAGAAGAAAAACATTCTTATAATACTTTATCAGTTTGAATAGGACACATATACCTTGAAAATATCATATTTAAATGAAATAAAGGCGTTAAAACAATCTAAGTTGTGCTAAATTACAAAACAAAACTTTAGTTTGAGCAGCCATTCTATAGTCTTTATAAATACTAACCCCAGGTTTTTGAGTTTGAACCAATTTAAAATAAAATAAAATAAAAATAAAAAAATATAGATCAATGTCACGTTATCTCTTTTGTGGCTATTTTAATTTCAGAACAATTCATATAGTTCAACAAAAAACATAAAAATAGGAACAATGAGTATTTAAAATAAACATTTTCAAAATATATTTTTATCAGCAGGAACAGTGGAAAATGTTTCCTTAATTAGTGAATTTTCAACAAAAAAATGTACGTTGTCTTTTTTTAATATTTAAAAAAACTAATTCTTTATTTGAATTTATTACTTAAAAAAACGTTTATACCTTTGGTCACAATTTGCTTTTGGATAAATGTACAAATATGACAAAAATAACATAACTTATGAAGAGTTTTACTTTTTTTTTTTTAACATGAAGGTGTGCCACTATAAAATTTAATAAAACACTTTTATGCATTGTTTTTGTTTCTTGAAGTTCATGTTTTATTCAGTTCTTTTCAAAGGTCACTTTTAGGACATGTTTAGGTGGAAGCAAGTTTGTTTTTATTGGATGGTAAAAATGTTCAGAAAACAGTTTTTGTTGTTGTTTGTGTTGATTTGGTTCATTTTACACACCAAACTTTTATCTTTATGGAAATGTTTTGTTTGTTTGTATTATTTGCACCAAATGAGCAAATTAGGATTTTTGTCTTAAATGTGTAAAATGACATTTCCTCTTTAAAGACTAATAAAAGACAATAAATTGATTTAAAAAATACAAAACTATGATTTTTATATACTTTTGAGTAATCAATAAAAATAAGTTTCATAGACGACAGTTTGACTGAACTGAACCAAACTGATTAACTAAAGTACATCTGTGCTTGTTGGGGGGGAAAACATTTCTAAGTGAATATTTTTCATCTTTAAATATTTTGATCTGAAATTTAAAGAAAAAAAAATTTGACCTGCTCTAACCTCATCCAAGAACTCAACAAAAACAAAGACTTGGTATGAAAAATAACAAGACAATGACAATCATAAATTATTTGTTAAACTATCAGCTGGTTTCCCCATTTGTTTATTTATTTTAATTGTAGCTGATGTATAAAGAAGCTGTTAAAAATACATTAGTGGCCATCAAATTTTTTTTAATTTTTTTTATTATGAATTCATTTTATTAACTTTTCTTTAACCTGGCAAATCCCATTGAATCACAAATCTCTTTTGCAAGGGAGGCCTGAGCCTGAAGGCAGCTGAACCTACAAGTTTTTGACTGGAGGAAGACACAAACACAAGGAGAACATGCAGTTTTCACACAGAGAGACACCAGGTCTGACCCGGGGATTGAACCCAGAACCTTCTTGCTGTGAGACAATGTGCTAACCACTAAGCCATCATGCTGCCAATTACATAATTTTAATTAGTTACTTATTTAAATAAATGAGATTAAATAAAAAAACTGTGAGGAAGGAGCAAAGCACTAAAACAAGACTAGATGGAGAGCATGAGATGTGAGTAGAAGGTCAAAGGTGACATTGAAGGAGCTGCGATGGTCCGTAGAGGCTGCAGACCTGAGAAACAATCGTTTTTTTTTTTAATGCAAGCTTGAAATTTGTCACAAATTATCTCCTGGACATTTCAATAACCCACAAAAAACAAGTCAGTTTGTCAAGATGAACGCCATCTGAAATGATTATTTATGTTTTATGACCTGATGGTCCACACTGCTCTCACCCACCTGGATCAGAAGGACTCATACGTGCGACTGCTCTTTGTGGACTTCACATCTGCCTTCAACCCCATGATCCCCCAAACTCTGATAGACAAACTATCCACACTTGGACTAAGCCCCTCCATCTGTAACTGGGTACTAGACTTCTTAACAGACAGACCACAGTCAGTGAAGATTCACAACTTCTCCTCCTCCACCATAACCCTCAGCACTGGCTCTCCTCAAGGATGTGTGCTGAGCCCCCTTCTGTTCACTCTGCTCACATATGATTGTACAGCCACACATCCAGGCTGTCATATTGTTAAGTTTGCAGATGATACAGCGGTGGTGGGATGCATCACAAACAATAGCTGTGTTTCCATCCATTTTCATTTCGATTTTTGAGCTAATTTTTGAAATCTCGCAAATATGTAAATACAAATTAATGCGAAGCAGAAGTGTTTCCATCTGCTGGCTTGAAGCGCATCTACCAAGCCACGCACAGCGTCATTACGTCAGACGTCAGCGTCATTACGTCAGACGTCAGCACTGCGCATGTCTACAGTAAACAGGAAGTAGCAGTTGAAAACAGAACCTGGCCACACATCTCGTCAAAATGGAGAGAATATTTCAGGTACGTGTTGCTATCGGTCGAGTTGTATTTATTCTGTCATGCCAACTAGTTTTAGCGATGTTACATGTTGTCCGGAGCGGAAACAGCTGATCAGTCACGTGACGTGAATGTTCGCTTCGGCAGCACGAGTCGGCAAATGTGTTTCCATCTGTCGTTTTGCGCATCTGCTCATTTTCGAAGATCCCAAAAACCACCTCAAGCGAGCGTATAAACTTTTTGGCGAATTTCAGGAAGTAACTGCGCATTTTGCCGTTTCCATTAAGCTTTTCTGCTGCGATACTTCAAAATGCGCATCTAGAAACCTTGATGGAAACACGGCTAATGATGAGTCCAGCTACAGACAGGAGGTGGAACACCTGGAGAGCTGGTGCAAAGAGAATAATCTTCACATGAATGTGAAGAAGACAAAGGAGATGATTGTGGACTTCAGAAGGAACAAACACACCCACGCCCCACTGAAAATAGGTGGATCTGCAGTGGAAGTGGTCTCCAGCTACAAATACTTGGGTGTACACTTGAATGATAACCTCAGCTGGAGCAACAACACCACCAGCCTGATCAAGAAAGGTCATCAGAGACTCTACTTCCTCAGACGGCTGAGACGTGCTGGTCTGAGCAGCCCAGTCCTCACCTCCTTCTACAGGTGTGCAGTGGAGAGCATCCTGTGCTCCAGCATCAACGTGTGGCATGGAGGCTGCACAGTTGCAGAGAGGAAAGCTCTACAGAGAGTGGTGAAGGCTGCACAGAAGTCTGTTGGAGTCAGTCTCCCCACCATCACAGACATTTACACCTCCAGATGCAGGAAAAGAGCCACCTGCATCATGAAAGACCTCACTCACCCAGCACACTCACTCTTTGCCCCACTCCCCTCAGGACGGAGGTTGAGGAGCATCAAATGTAGAACCACTAGACTGAGGAACAGCTTCTACCCTGAGGCTGTTAGACTCATGAATGAATAAATAAAAATAAAATAAAAATAAACACTGCAAAATATCACATCATGCTGATGCTGATCTGTTTTCTTGTTGCTGTGTTCATCTGTGACCATCTGCTCATACAGACTCATGTTCGTGCTGCTGTTTATAATGATGTTTTTCCACTATATTAGGGCTTAGTGTATTACTAGTTGATGTTTTTCTTAGTTAATTCTAGATGTTATTACTGTTTTTCTCTTGCATTTGTTGTTGGATGTAACTGGGACCCCGTGTACATAATCTCGTTTTCATCACATGTACCACATGCGGTGCAAATGACAATAAAGACTCTCTGACTCTCTGACTCTGACTCTCTGAACTGAAATCGAGTCATTCAGTTTTCCTGATCTTTTTCAAATTACAGTATAAAATTCTGGGCTCAATTATAGACTTAAAAAAAGTAAATTTACACCATAAATGAGGGACTTAAATATCTTGTGCGGTTTGGATAAACAGTGTTATTGCTTGAATTATTTTTTTGATGTTCTCTGAATACACAAAGCCTGCCAATGAAAATGTAAACCATGACAGAATGACTGAGCTCTGTTCGTCACTGCTGCAGACACAAGCTGGAAACACTTGAGACTAGCCTGGTTAAAACCAGACCCTTGTCCTTCACTTCGCTTTGTACTAGGGTCTGGGACTTCTCCCATAGACAACGATTTCTCCGGTAGATTTTTGACCGG
The DNA here is from genome assembly GCA_038048925.1 of Garcialebias charrua. Lineage (NCBI taxonomy): Eukaryota > Metazoa > Chordata > Actinopteri > Cyprinodontiformes > Rivulidae > Garcialebias > Garcialebias charrua. Next base: position 19,760 of record JBBPBX010046360.1, on the reverse strand, counting down.
ACCAATCAGAGAACAGAAGGCAGAGTTTTGTTAGTTTAGCCTGGCGAGGTCCAGGCTATCAGATAAATAGCTCAGAAACCACTCGGTGGATATTTTTTCTGCTACCAGTGTGTAATTATATGGCTCTAATTTACTGACTGTTGGCCTGGATGAAACATTTGAGATAAAATTCGATTTTTTATAATTTATTTTCGTAGCGCACCCGAGGCTGTTTGGAAAATGTCAAACCGAAACAATTTAAATCCAGCAGATTTGACCATTTCGTGAATTGATTTAGGAACTGTTAAGCTCAGGAACACTTCTGATATAACGTCAGCTAAGAAATATATTTTTTCTCAGCAAAGAAATAATAGTTTTTTACCTTGTTTTCTTGAAAATTCCTTCGTGGCGGCAGCCATTTTAACTGACGACGTCAGTCGACGTCGTTCAAAACTCCGCCTTCTGTTCTCTGATTGGTCCGGTCAAAAATCTACCGGAGAAATCCTTGTCTATGGGAGAAGTCCCAGACCCTAGTACAGAAGCGAAGTGAAGGACAAGGGTCTGGTTTTAACCAGGCTAACTTGAGACCAAACAGGAAACATTTGTTTCAGCCACAACATTCAGTTTCACATGAATGGCTGAGTTATTCAGATTTGACAAGAAAAATGCTGGAGAAACCCCCTCATGCATGGAGAGAACATGCAAACTCCACCCAGAAAGGCCACTGGCCAGGTTTCAATCCGACAACCTTCTCGCTAAGAGGCGCCAGCTCTATGAACTGCGCCACCGTGCTGCTTGCAACAATAAAGTGGTATTAAAAAAGCAACACTTCTAAAAGGAAACATTTCTCTATGAACCCTTTGAAACACCAGACAACCCCACCATGATGTAAACAAATCAGCCAGGAATGATTTTGTGGTTACAGTTAGAGGCCTTCTTGTTACCGTTATCACATGCACAAAACGTCCATAGCAAGGTTGAGGTGGTTTCTTATTGCTGGTTCTGATCAATGGAGCGTGTTGGCATCATATTCATGCTGTGGGGATTGGGTAGTCAGCATGGCCACACTGATCTCACGCTGAAGCTACAACCACAACTCATCAAACTTAACAAAGATGTGACATTGATGGTGGTAGAGCTGTGCTGGCATGGTGGGACCTTCAAACTACGGTTCTGGAGCCACATGTGGCTCTTCCGATCCTTGAAAATTTTCACTTTGTAACTTTAATCAAAATCAAAAAACTTTTTGATTTAATCAAAATATGACGGTACTAAAATACACAAGTTGTTCTTGTATTCAAAAGAAAATTAGAAGTATGAATCTGACTAATATAATAATAATAATAATAATAATAATAATAATTAATTCAATTTATAACACACTTTTCATTACTGAAAATCTCAAAGTGCTACACATATATATTGAATGCTACACACATTCATAAACCGGTGGCGGCAGACTACCATGCAAGGTGCTTTCCAGTCCTACCGGGAGCAACTCAGGGTTAAGTGTCTTGCCCAAGGACACAACGACACATGGTGCGGGTCCCGGGAGTCGAACCGCCAACTTTCCGATCGGGAGACGACTGCCATTACCACACACCATATAAACCTTAAGAACTTCTAAGTAAAGATATAAAAAAAAAACATTTAAGTGATAAATACCCAACAACATGTTGAAGGAAACCTACAAGTCTAGTACTAATTTTAAGGCCCAAGTGGATTTTGTAGTTCTAAAGTAAGAGCTGACAAACAGGGATCTTTCAGTCATCAGTTGTTGCAGACCTCTGTTTTTGCTGCGTCTTGCTGCAATTTAAAAAAGTCACGGCCTGGGGCTCGGGGAAATGGTGGGCGTAAATTTGGATCATCATGGGAACATCCTGCTGACGCAGAGAACATGGTGAGAGCATCGAAGGGAAATGGTAAATAGCAGACAAAAGCTATTTGGCAAAGACAAAGAGTTTAACAATTTTATGACTGCCATCACGCTGAAGGAGATTTTTTTTTCTTCCACAATCCAGCTACGTAAAAAAACAAAAAAACATGTAGGTCATGGAGATGGTATCAGGGTCTTCATCCATTGTGCCAATGATTGTCTGAGTCTAGACATTAATTTCATTGATACATTGTGGTTTGAACCATGGATGAATCCTAAAGATTTGATGTATAACTGATGATGGGGCAGCTGTGGCAGAGTGGTTAGAGCAGCCATCCTCCAGTGCAAGAGTTGAGGGTTCAACTCCACCAGCAGTCACATGCATGCCCCTGGTCAAGACACTGAACCCCTCATTGCCTCAGATGTGTGTCCCATCAGTGTATGAATGGGATAAAGCTCTGATTAGTCTCTTTAGAATGATTTGTTCAACTAGCTTTGTACAGTTAGTAGAGTGATGAATGGGTAAATGAGGACACAGATTGTGTTGTAAAGTGCTTTAAGTGTCTTGATAGGCTGGAAAGGTGCTATATAAGTACAGTCCATTTACCACATCTCTGTCTAAAGTTCACCAACAAACTGAGAATGGAAGGTGGTGTTAAGGTTTGACTGCAGTAGTGAGTTCCTGTTTACTGTAAGGTTAGGGGATTGTAAGGTTGTAGCAGTGGAGAACATGACCAAAAAGAGCAGTGCAGGATATCAAGTGCTTAGGGTCGACGGCACAGGAAAACATGGAGTGTGGTAAAGAGGTGAAGAAGAGAGTCCAGGCAGAGAGAATGAATTAGTTTCAGGAGTGATATGAGACAAAAAGATGGCAGCAACGATCAAAGGAAAAGTTTACAAGACAGTGGTGAGACCAACTATGTTGTATGGTCTGTATGGTGAGACATGGACCAAAAGACAGGAGAAAGAGCTGGAACGTGGCAGAAATGACGATATTGAGGTTCTCTTTAGGAGTGACAAGGATGGATAAGATTAGGAATGAGATAATCAGAGGTACAGCACAGATTGAACAACTGGGAGATAAAGTTAGAGAGACCAGACTGAGATGGTTTGGACATGTCCAGACTCCAGAGGAGGGACAGTGGGTATATCGGAAGAAGGATGTTAGAAATGCAGCTGCCAAGAACAAGACAAATAGGATATGTATGGATGCAGTTAGAGAGGACATGGATGAAGGTAGTTGAGTGAGGACAGAGGATGCAGAGGACAGAGATGGAGGAGGATGACTCGCTGTGGCGACCCCCGTAGAGGGAACATTCAAAAGAAAAACAGTGAGTACCTTATTATATTTATGCTTTTGTCCTTTTTCATTGTTTTTCTTCTTCTGTGGATTCATTCTCCCACATTTATTTCTTCTCTTCTCATCAGTAAATATTTAGACATTCAGCACGACTCGTGCTGTGCTTCACACTAATCTCATTTAAGTCCAGGCTGTGGGACAACAAAACCAAGCAAACGTCAGTGGAGCTGTGCTGTTATTAACACTGGACAAAATGTGTCATTGAAAAGCAGTTTTAACTCAACAAAACATACAGTCTACAAACAAACAAAAGAGCACAAGCTTATGAAGTCGGCATGCTCAGCTCTTACATTTCAACCAGACTAAAACATATCTGAGCCCTTTTATTGAAATAAATATTAAACAAGAACAAAGTAACACGTCTAGCAGCTCATTGGATGCAAATTACCTGAGAAAAGAAGACTGATTCAAAACTTTTGCACGGTGCCGTGAATTAACAAAGTGATCAGTCAGTGTATGTAGATCTAGATGTGTACAAAGTATTTTTATCCCTTCATCTCAGTTTTTGTCCCTTTCTGCATCAACATTCTGCATTACAAATCCTGTAAGGAGACGAAACACGGAGGCCACTTGAACAAATGATTAATGCAATCTGTGTATCTGCGGCTAACGAGCCCGTTTGTGTAGCGTGCAAGTTTGTGCACACGACTCGTTAGACAAATGTTCCTGATGCCTCATACATCACAAGTCTCAGCACTGCATCATCCCATGAGCGCCCATTCTGCAGACAATGCAGAAACTATCAAGACACACACTTAGAGCCAAGAACAGCCCCTCCCCGCTCAGACACATGCTAACACGCAGAAACGCACAGGTGCGCGTTGAAAAGGCCAGCTGCCAGCCGTTCTTTGAAACATCTACATTTCATCGGCAGCACAGGTGACGCCGAGCCCACTGGGCCCCGGGATTAAGAGGCTGGGTGCAGGTTTAACATGCACTGTCATCTCAGGTCAGATTTGCATTTTTCTTTTTATCGTTAAAGGTTAGACATTCCAGCTGATCTGAGATAAGCACCAAGAGACACCGTCCACCCTCAAGGGCAGTTCATTTGAACTATTGATGGCTGCGTCGTGCGTGTTTGGTGAGTTGAAAGGACAGTGGGGACGTTTTTGACCATTTGGACCTGTGCTATCTGCACCCCCTGACACCTTTCTTCCTCCGTCGCTCCATTTCTTCCTCATTGTAGTTTCCTCTTTGTCATTCTATCTCTGTTTCCTTATTTCCGTGTCCACTGCTATCGCTGTCGCCTTACAGCTTTGGGATTCAACCTCACTTGTGCAATCTTTACTTTCCCATGGACCTTTTTCTTTTAACTTTTCCCCCGGCTGGTGTGAGGAATAAGTGGTGCCAGGAAAAAACCCAGACAGATTGACCTCTGACCCTCAGCAGGAGGTGAGACAGATTGATTTGTAATTGCCTTCAGCTTCTTTTTTTATTTTTACTACTTGGGAAGTATGATGATTATCAGCATAAGCTGCTGGAAAATGTCAACAGTGATCTGCACACAGGACTGTGGAGGTGCATGATGAGTGATGTCCAGACCAACAAAAAAAAAGAAGTTTAAACCTCATTTATGCTGCGCTCAACAATCTGAAGCTTACCAGCATCCATATACACAAAATGTGACTGAAATGTTATCACATACACAAGCACAAACACACTGCGCAGAGGTTTTATATGACCATTAATGTCTTTATAATTTATCCTAAAGTGGTCTCGATCAATAGTTCTTCAGGCTTTCTGAAGGACTCATTTTCTGTCCAGTGCTCGTAGCTGACCGTGGACAAGAGGGCAAAACAAGTGCCATGTCCAAAATAAAGTGCCTACTGCAGAGGAGTGGTTTCTTAAAGTTATGTCTTTAAGAAACAATTAAAATCTCCTGCTCTGACCAAAAATAATACAGTATTTTCCGCCATAAACTCGCTCCATCCTATAAGTAGCATTAGTCCAAATATGTCAAAAAAAGTGGAAAAATTCATGTCACTTTGTCATATCAATCACATCTATTATGTGCCACCTCTGACGTGTCACGTTTGTTATGTGTCACTACTGACATCCCAGAAATGTGGGCTTGTGTTGTGCCAAAAAACGACTGGCTGCCAAAGGGTGGCGGCGGGAGCGTGCAGAGGAGAACTTTAACAAGAATTTAACAAGATTAACACTTAAAAACAATTATTTGTTTGCTCGAAATTATAGTAAAGGTGTGTCTAACTTTTGTTTAATGAATGCACTTTGACAGTCAAATCAGCTGCATTTCAAAAGCCGATACGTGGAAGTAAGCTCGTGCACGGGACAAGTTGCTGTGCAAATTTAACAAGATAAACACCTAAAAACAAATGATTTTGCTAGACTTTATAGTAAAGGTGTGTCTCAGTTGAAATTGTTGTTATGTACCCCAGGGTTTTTTAAATGTTTTAAACTAACAGTCTAAGCTAACTGCACCCTCCTGTTTTTTTCAGTCTGATAATCAAGCTTAATTAGGCAGCACAGGTGTTCACCTGCAGGTCCTGCCTTTATGTTTGTCAGACAGTGCTTTGAGCAGTGTGGAGACTTGCTGGAAGCAAGTGTGGAAGCTGGACACAAGATTTGGCTTGTGACTCTAGTAAAAAGCTGGTGTGGAAAGACATCAGATGTCAGCTGAGGTTCATATGAACATGCTGAAGATACACTGAAGGTAACAAACCAAGTGTTGATTGACAGCTGTAAAGTTGTATGTTGTACTGACTCAGAGAGACCTCCACCCTCTCTGCTTGTTGGTGAGTTTGCTCTAGGGGGGTAGCTGAGCTATTTGAACTCTTGAAGTGACTCTGACTGCTTAAAGTAGAGTTCTGTGCGGTTTAAAACAACTTAAGTGCTGACTGAAGCTTGGGCTTTGACTTAGGAGGTGTGTACCTGTGTTTATGCCTGTGAGGTTTAATTAGGTCGATTGTTAGAGACACTGAGGGCAGTGTCTTTACAGCTGTCCAGGAGTAGGACAGCTGAGGTCAACAGTGAGGGGACTGTTGTTTTTTCTCTTTCTTATTTTTGTTGTAATTTTGACTGTGTGAGTGTTAGTAGTCCAGTTTTCGTATTTTGTTTGTTCAGGAACTTTTTGAAAGGTAGATCGTTGCTTGGGGAGACACGGCGGCCCCGTATTGGGGTTGGGTCTGCCTGGGTGGCGTTTTATTCTTTTTGGCCATACTCACCACTCCACCATTTGTTTGTACAGTACTTTTTCTTAATTTTCTTTTCCTTTGGACGCTGAGCCAGAAGAAGATGCTCCGGGCCTGGTGGGAGAAGCCAGGGAGGACCTCACTGGCTTGGACACTTTTAGTTTTAGTTAAATAAAATTTTTGTTAAACTTCTTCTGTGTCCAGTGTCCCATTGAATATGTTTTGGCTGTTTCCAGTCTTAACACTTGTACTTAATAAAAGGACTTTAATGGTTAAATCAGCTGCATTTCAACATGTGTTGCCTCGGTGCTCCGGCAGACAGGGAGGACATCAAAAGGAGGAACAATGCACATTTCTTCGAAATTTAACAAGATAAGCACCTAAAACAATTACTGTATTTGTTTGCTAGAGCTAGACATTATATCAAAAGTGTGTTACAGTTGAACGTTTCCTTAATAAATGTACTTAAAAAAATTATTTTGTGTGCGTGTGTGTGCGCGCACGTGGGTGTGTTAGAGAGTTAGTTCTTGTCCTGGCGTGGTTGAGGTCGACAGTAACCATTTCAAGTTAGCAATAAAGCAACTATTATTCACGTCTTCATCGACCGTCATTCCAATACGTCTGGCTGGACGTCATCATATTCAAAGATTCAAAGAGCTTTTATTAACATTGCACCAGTTTTCACCAATACAGCGTGAATATGTATGCACAGTCATCCTGAAGATGGGGTGAGTGTGTAAAGCTGCTGCTTATTCAGAACACATGACATGTTCTTCAGCGCGGCCTCTCTCATCCGTGTCGGGATGAAGGTCAAAGGTGTGAAAAAAGGAAAGTACCATGAGGGTCACAGCGTTGGTATTAAAAAAAATGTATCACATTTTGTCTGCCAAGACACCGCATGACACAGTAAAAACTATACCAATAAGCACATTTAAGACAGTTACATGTTGCATGTTGAGACTGAGGCAGGGAGGATTCTGTCCATGAGACATTCCAGATAGCGACAGTCTGACCAGCCGGCCTCCGATAACGCTCATAGAAAAGTTCTCCGGGGGGGGGGGTAGCAGAAGACACATCTCAGGAGAAATTAGATATCCAGCCTTTTTCAAGGCTGTTTCCAAGGGAGTCAGATAAGAATTGACAAATATTTTCACTTCAGGCTCACATTGTAATTTCTGCAGCCTTCAGTCTGTAAGGGCGACTCTGTTCCAAGTGATCCAATTCGGGACTTTTTCCACTGATCCAAGCTCTGACCTCAGATGTTGACCACAGCGTCCAGAGTCCCAATCCGAGGGTGATCTGTTCACCCTCTGGATAAGCTCGCAAACAGCTGATTTCTCGAGGTCACCGCGCAGACCAGACGTCGGGTGCTCCAGGCATTAAGTCCTGCTGAAGTCTCCCTCTTTTGCGATAGGCCAGTGCTCCACAAACGCCAAAAAGCAAAGCGCTGCCATCGTAATCCAATATAATCCAGATTCTTCACCTCCACAGAGCACAGCACAGAGAGCGAGACGCACACCATCCACACCCACAGGAATCCATGGCGTATCCTCTTCGTCACTCTGTGAGGGTGGACTGGCTCCCCTTGTGCCTTTTCTGTAGAAATCTTGTTCGTAGAATCGAATGCCCAAACCTCCAATCCATCTTAATTTGCGTTCGAGGTGCTTTGCTGAGGAGCTGCAGGCAGCAGCAGGGGGGGGGGGAGGACGGGAGAGGAAAGGACTAGCGACTGCCTCCGTCGAGAGCCAAGGTT
>JBBPBX010046360.1:0-11359 GCA_038048925.1 Garcialebias charrua | reverse complement strand
ATATATATAACCCTTCCCACACTCTTGCAATATTCAAAAATAAATAAATGCACTTTAATCGTGAAATTAGCTGAATTTTGCTGGGGTAGTGCAGCAAAATGAAGCTGATTTGACGGTTGCTCCACGTGAGCTGGGCAAAGACAACGGTATGGCAAGCCGATTGTGTCAATAATAGCCACTTTTTCCTATTACATGTCACAACAGCATGCCATACTACTCTGGTGCCATCTAGTGGCTGCAAATGGTAGTGTTCAAATTCAATATTTTCAGTTAGAATGAATGAAAACGGTCATATCTCAGCCAAAAATTGGTTCATAAATATGGGGGGGAAATCCTTAAATATGTCGCTTCGGTGTATAAGCGAGCATGCAACTTATGCAACAATAAAAATGCGACTTATAGGGCAAAATAAATACAGTACCTAATATACGCATCATTTTGTGTTAGACTAGATTTCAGCTACCAGCTTGTTGGTGCTTGAAAGCTTTTGTATGTGTCAAACTATGTTACCTTTGGTATTTTTTTTAAAATGCAGGTAAGGAAATGGGAACAAATGGTGTCTGACAGGCTGCACGTTTCAAATGTCAGTGTGTGAGATTGTGTCTTTGCTGCTGTGGCCCAAAAGCTGTGGAACAATCAAATGTTTCCCTCGGCTGAAACCTTTAAAACACAGTTTTAAGACGCATTTGTTTTATTTGGCTTCTAATTAGAATGAATGTTTTTCTGTTTTATGTATTTTTACTTTATATATCATTTATATTTTCTCTTTTCTTTGTTTTGTTGATTTAATATTTTTGTTTTATGGTTTTATTGATTAAAACTTCATCTGTTTTAACTTTGCTCTGTAAAGAGAGTTATACCAACAAACATAAAGCTAGTAGATCACCAGCAAACGTTGGTCCAATATGAGGGTTTTCTGCTTGTGGGACTGAGTTTGTTTGTGGCTCCTTGTACGGTTGAAGTCCTTTGAAGGAAGGATGAAACGTCTCAACAAAAAAAGAAACTGTCCAGATGACCTGACTGAACTTTGTTGGATGTTTTACCTGCATTATTGAGCATGAATGCTAGTAGATTACATTTTTACACTTTCGAATAGGTTGATTTTCTACGTTGTGTGTTGTGTCGACACAACGCAAGTCAATCCGTTTCATTCAAGTATTTTTGTGTCTGAATGATTCATAGGTCAGAGTTAAGAGAAAAATAAAACTTTCTCTAAAAATGGTCAGATACTGCAGAAAAAATAAGTGAAAAAGCTGCCAATGTTTAAAGAAGTTTGAAAGACAACATTCAGAAAGGCTAACATACTATTTATTGATCAAGTTCTCTGTAAAATATTACGCCACCACCAAAAGTCTGGCTGCTTGGAAACAAAATAAAAATAAGTGAGAGTTGACTGAAGATATTTGCACAGTACTGCACATGTTTTTTTTAAAGAAAAGAAGACATAAATTAATATAAAATAGTATCTATTGACTTTGAACTGTCCCTGAGTGGAACATCTGTTTGCTCTTTACTGCAGTCTGTCTGATGGACTTCCTCTGTGCATGACTACTCACGAGTGTGAAATATTTACATCTGTGTGTGTTGTGTGTGTGTGTGTGCAGCGTTTAGATTCTGTGAAGCCGAGGCTCTGCCTCCCAGCAGTCCTTTGTCACACTGACTGACTGCTGAAAGGCTGAACGCAGGAAAGCCATTTTCAGACTGTGGAACTAAATGACGGCAGGTACTCACCTATCCTCCATTCAGCACAATAACACAATTCAGACCAATCATCTACAGCCCTGTCCTCTCCATCTGTAAATGCACTTTACAAAGCCCCCTCCATCTTTCCGTCTTCCCTGACTGCCTATCAAACTTGTATGACCATTCCCTAAACACAGCTGGTTCACGTAGACCAAACGCAGAGCCGAGTTCTGTGAAACTATGAACCTGTTTGAGTCATTTTTGTTGCGTTTGTTCTGTTTTGGCCTGTTGTTGTGGTTAAAATAGGGTTTGGATCTTTATATGTGGGATTTGCAGCATGCAGGGCAGCATGGTGGCACAACTGGTAGAGCTGCTGCCTCTCAGCGAGCAGGTCCCCAGTTCAAATCCCAGTCCGGGGGCCTTTCTGGGTGTTCTCTCCGTGCATGCGTGGGTTTTCTCCGGGTGCTCTGGTTTCCTCCCATTGTCCAAAAACATGCATGTTAGGCTGATTGGTAACTCTAAATTGATCCTGGGTGTGAGTGAGACAGGTCCCTCTTGTAAATGAGTCCCCGTGGCTCAACGAGGCTAGCCTGTATAAATAAAGGTTGAATGAATGAATTTGGTTGTAAAGGGTATAAACAATAAATATCTCACCTGTTATGGATTGCTCTTTTGATGGCAGTTTGGATAAACTGAGTTTGATTCTGACTGGATTGATGAGGTAATGAGACCAAAGCAGATTGCTATGGAGGACCAAACTGACATAATAATAAATATATATCCGACATCAAAGAATACATATATAAATCAAAGTAGAAATATATATCCTACATAATGATAAATAAAAGAATAAATATATAAATCATAATGAGAAATAAAAGCATAAATATATATATTCTTTTTTATTTCTCCTTACACATGAGTTTCCGTCAATAAAAATAGATATTTTGCTTTGCCTTTTTTTGCAGATCGATTGTGCATGCCTGCGCTGCAGTCCTCTTAGGAGAGCTCCTTATTTGAGAGGAAGTAAACAACTATTAGAGATGTATCGTAGGATTGCTGAGGAATTAAGGCACGTTGCTAGCTTAGCTGAAAGTAATGCAGTCAGTGATGACTATTTACTATTTCGAGTCGACGTTTTGAGTGAGTGGCTGGTCCAGGTAGCTGCAGACACGGATAATGACACGTTCTCTTTCCTGTTTATTGACCAATAGTAGAGCTGGACTTAGAAAGCAGCCCTCCTCATTAACATAACGATGAGGCAGAAATACAGCGAGCAAACAATACAGCAACAAATACAGCAAACAATACAGCAACAAATACAGCAAACAATACAGCAATAAATACAGCAACAAATACAGCAAACAAATGGAAAAACAGCAAGCAGAAATCCATTGAGTAGAAAAGGGAGAAGCAAAAAAAGGCAAAGCAAAATATCTATTTTTATTGACGGAAACTCATGTGTAAGGAGAAATAAAAAATAATATATATATTTATGCTTTTATTTCTCATTAAAATATATATTTCTACTTTGATTTATATATTTATTCTTTTATTTAGTATTATGTAGGATATACCCTGATGCATGCTCAATAATCCAGGTAGAAAAATCTAAAAAAAACTAAGTCTGGTCCTCTGGACATTCAAAAAACAAAACAAAGCAAAAAATGTAGGATATATATTTCTACTTTGATTTATATATGTATTCTTCTATGTCTGATATATATTTATTATTTTATTTATTATTAAGTCAGTTTGGTCCTCCATAGATTGCTGCTGTTTTAAAATTACTCCCATTTTAAAAGTTTCAAAATGTTATATATAAGCCTCCTTTTATGAGCCTGTGAGGATTCAGTTCTTTTTTTGTGTTTACCCTCCAATACCCTTTTGTTTTGCAGGCGAGCTGAAAGAGTATTTTGGTATTCTTGCTGGGTGGGATTGCCCTCGTGGACAGTTCCTGCTCAGCTGTTGCCTGTTAGAGCTGATTACTATGGAAGCCATTGTGTCTCATATTTAAAATTAAAAGGGATTAGCAGAAATGCTTTTTCATTTCAAAGTCAAGCAGCATTTTTTGACTCATAAATAAAATTTAAAATGAATAATCCAAACTGCATTTTCATTTTCTTCTTCGAGACTGCTCAATTTGTAAATTAATTAAAATGATAAATAAAATATCATTTAACATTTAATTTTCAAAATATGTCCTAGTAAAAAGGGACCAAAATTCATTTTGAAATGTCAATTTTGAAAATTAAAATGAAATAGCAGAAATGCTTTTTCATTTCAAAGTCAAGCTGCCTTTTTTGTCTCATAAATAAAATTTAAATTAAATCATTTTCATTTTCTAAATCAAGACTGCTCATTGTGTAAATTAATTAAAAAGATAAATAAAATAACGTTTAACATTTAATTTTCAAAACATGTCCCAGTAAAAAGTGACCAAAATTCATTTTGAAATGTCAATTTTGAAAATTAAAATGAAATAGCAGAAATGCTTTTTAATTTCAAAGTCAAGCTGCCTTTTTTGTCTCATAAATAAAATTTAAATTAAATCATTTTCATTTTCTAAATCAAGACTGCTCATTTTGTAGCAGAGCTCCAGAGGAAACTAAGAACAATTTGCATTTTCATTTTCACTCTCAACCGTGCTCAAAGTGTAACATTAATCAATCTCAGTTGGCAATTCCAATTGGCTGCTTCACAACGCCCACTGAATCACTGATTGGCTGTTTTAGCAGCAGGCAGAGTTCAAGACAGGGACAGGAAAGTGTCCTGCTGCCGTTGCTTGGTTAAACAGATGTCTCCCTCCAGTGCACGTGCACACACAGCTGCTCCGCTGCAGAGGCTGCAAAGCTATATATGTTAGTGTTACTGAGTTTAATTTCTGTTAATAACTGATTACAAATCAGCGTATTTTACATGGGCGTAGCCAGGATTTTCTAAGGGGCGATTCCTTAAATGCAAAACTGGAATTATATTAGAGGCGCGGAACACGGCCCACTCGGACTCCATGTCCCCCGCCTCCCTCGGAACGTGTTCAAAGCTCTCCCGGAGGTGGGAGTTAAAGCTCCGTCTTACGGGAGACTCTGCCAGACGTTCCCAGCAGACCCTCACGATACGTTTGGGTCTGCCAGGTCTGACCGGCATCCTCCCCCACCATCGGAGCAAACTCACCACCAGGTAGTGGTCAGTAGACAGCTCCGCCCCTCTCCTCACCCGAGTGTCCAAGACATGCGGCCGCAGATCAGATGAGACGACAACAAAGTCGATCATCGAACTGCGACCTAGGGTGTCCTGGTGCCAAGAGCACATATGGACACCCTTATGCTTAAACATGGTGTTCGTTATGGACAATCCATGACGAGCACAGAAGTCCAATAACAGAACACCACTCTGGTTCAGATCAGGGGGGCCGTTCCTCCCAACCACACCCCTCCAGGTCTCACTGTCATTGCCCACGTGAGCGTTGAAGTCCCCCAGTAGAACAAGGGAGTCCCCAGGAGGCGCACTCTCCAATACCCCCTCCAAGGACTCCAAAAAGGGTGGGTAGTCTGAGCTGCCGTTTGGTGCATAGGCACAAACAACAGTCAGAGCCCGTCCCCCCACACGTAGGCGAAGGGAGGCTACCCTCTCGTTCACCGGGGTGAACCCCAACGTACAGGCACCAAGATGGGGGGCAACCAGTATGCCCACTCCTGCTCGGCGCCTCTCACCAGGGGCAACTCCAGAGTGGAAGAGTGTCCAACCCCTCTCAAGGAAACTGGTTCCAGAGCCAGAGCCATGCGTTGAGGTGAGTCCGACTATTTCTAGTCGGAACCTCTCAACCTCACACACTAGCTCAGGCTCCTTCCCCACCAGAGAGGTGACATTCCATGTCCCAATGGCCAGCTTCTGTAGCCGAGGATCAGACCGCCAGGGTCCCCGCCCTCGGCCGCCACCCATCTCACATTGCACCCGACCCCTTTGGCCCCTCCCACAGGTGGTGAGCCCATGGGAAGGGGGACCCACGTCTCCTCTTCGGGCTGTGCCCGGCCGGGCTCCATGGGTAAAAGCCCGGCCACCAGGCGCTCGCCAGCGTGCCCCACCTCCGGGCCTGGCTCCAGAGTGGGGCCCCGGTGACCCGCGTCCGGGCGAGGGAAAACTTAGTCCATTAATTGTACTCATCATAGGGGTTTTTGGGCTGCACTTTGTCTGATCCCTCACCTAGGACCTGTCTGCCTTGGGTGACCCTTCTAGGGGCATGAAGCCCCTGACAGCATAGCTCCTAGGATCATTGGGACACTCAAACCCCTCCACCACGGTAAGGTGGCAGCCCAGGGAGGGGTTGTCGCGGTAGCGCCTCTATTGTCGAGGCAGCTTATCGGAGCTGTGGCCGCAAGGTTGTTGGTGCCTGTCGAGGTGGCAACCCTCGAACCCGGTGGTGGACACCGGCAGTGAGGGATGCTGTCAGGCTGAAGAAGGAGTCCTATTGGGCCTTTTTGGCTTGTGGGACCCCGGAAGCAGCTGATAGGTACCGGCAGTCCAAGCGGCATGCGGCTCGGGTGGTTGCTGAGGCAAAAACTCGGGCGTGGGAGGAGTTCGGAGAGGCCATGGAGAATGACTTCCGTACGGCTTCGAGGCGATTCTGGTCCACCATCCGGCGTCTCAGGGGGGGAAAGAGGTACGAGACCAACACCATTTATGGTGGAGGTGGCGTGCTACTGACCTCAACTCGGGATGTTGTGAGTCGGTGGGCGGAATACTTCGAAGACCTCCTCAATCCTACTGGCACGTCTTCCACTGAGGAAGCAGAGCCTGGGGACTTTGGGTCGGGTTCTCCGATCTCTGGTGCTGAGGTCGCCGAGGTGGTTAAAAAGCTCCGCGGTGGCAAGGCTCCGGGGGTGGATGAGATTCGCCCGGAGTTCCTTAGGGCTCTGGATGTTGTAGGGTTGTGTTGGCTTACGCGACTCTGCAATATCGCGTGGACATCGGGGGCAGTTCCCTTGGATTGGCAGACTGGGGTGGTGGTTCCCCTATTTAAAAAGGGGGACCGTAGGGTGTGTTCCAACTATAGGGGGATCACACTCTTAAGCCTCCCTGGTAAGGTCTATTCAGGGGTTCTGGAGAGGAGGGTCCGTCGGATAGTCGAACCTCGGATTCAGGAGGAGCAGTGTGGTTTTCGTCCTGGTCGTGGAACACTGGACCAGCTCTACACCCTCAGCAGGGTCCTGGAGGGTGCGTGGGAGTTTGCCCAACCAGTTTACATGTGTTTTGTGGACTTGGAGAAGGCATTCGACCGCGTCCCTCGGGGGGTTCTGTGGGGGGTACTCCGGGAGTATGGGGTACCAGGCCCTTTGATAAGGGCTGTTAGGTCCCTGTACGACCGGTGTCAGAGCTTGGTCCGCATTGCCGGCAGTAAGTCAGGCTCGTTTCCGGTGAGAGTTGGACTCCGCCAAGGTTGCCCTTTGTCACCGATTCTGTTCATAACTTTTATGGACAGAATTTCTAGGCGCAGCCAAGGTGTTGAGAGGATCCGTTTTGGTGACCTTAGAATCGCTTCTCTGTTTTTTGCAGATGATGTGGTCCTACTGGCTTCATCAGTTCGTGATTTACAACTTTCACTGGAGCGGTTTGCAGCCGAGTGTGATGCGGCCGGGATGAGGATCAGTTCCTCCAAATCCGAGGCCATGGTCTTGAGCCGGAAAAGGGTAGCATGCCCTCTCCGGGTCGGGGAGGAGGTCCTGCCCCAAGTGGAGGAGTTTAAGTATCTCGGGATCTTGTTCACGAATGAGGGAAAACTGGAGCGTGAGATCGATAGGCGGATAGGTGCAGCGTCCGCAGTGAAGCGGGCGCTGTACCGGTCTGTCGTGGTGAAGAGAGAGCTGAGTCAAAAGGCAAAGCTCTCAATTTACCGATCGATCTACGTTCCCACCCTCATCTATGGTCATGAGCTTTGGGTTATGACCGAAAGAACAAGATCTCGGATACAAGCGGCTGAAATGAGTTTTCTCCGCAGGGTGGCTGGACTCTCCCTTAGAGATAGGGTGAGAAGCTCAGTCATCCGGGAGGGACTCGGAGTAGAGCCGCTGCTTCTCCACATCGAGAGGAGCCAGTTGAGGTGGCTCGGGCATCTGGTTAGGATGCCTCCTGGACGCCTCCCTGGTGAGGTGTTCCGGGCACGTCCCACCGGGAGGAGACCCAGAGGAAGACCCAGGACGCGCTGGAGGGACTATGTTTCTCGGCTGGCCTGGGAACGCCTTGGGATTCCCCCGGAGGAACTGCTCCAAGTGGCTGGGGAGAGGGAAGTCTGGGCCTCCCTACTTAGGCTGCTACCCCCGCGACCCGACCCCGGATAAGCGGAAGAAGATGGATGGATGGATGGATGGATGGATGGAATTATATTATGCAACATACCCGATGGTCTAGTGGTTAGAGCATTGGGTTTCAGTTCCAAGTCTTTTCTTGACGTGAGTTCGAATCCCACTCGGGACAACTTATTTTACGTTTGTCTTTTATTGGAGAAAAAAAAAGGAGTTTGTGTTAACCACAGGCATAAACACAAACTCCTTTTTTTTCTCCAATAAAAGACGAACGTAAAATAAGTTGTCTCGAGTGAGATTCGAACTCACATCAAGAAAAGGCTTGGAACTGAAACCCAATGCTTTAACCACTAGACTACTGGGTATGTTGCATGTTGTATTTCCAGTTTTGGATTTAAGGAATCGCCCCTGAGAAAATCCTGGCTACGCCCATGTAAAATACGCTGATTTGTAATCAGTTATTAACAGAAATTAAACTCAGTAACACTAACATATATAGCTTTGCAACCTCTGCAGTGGAGCAGCTGTGTGTGCACGTGCACTGGAGGGAGACATCTGTTTAACCAAGCAGTGGCAGCAGGACACTTTCCTGTCCCTCCTGTGTGCTCCTCACACTGTCTAAAACTCCGCCTGCTGCTAAAACAGCCAATCAGTGATTCAGTGGGCGTTGTGAAGCAGCCAATTGGAATTGCCAACTGAGATTGATTAATGTTACACTTTGAGCATGTTTGAGAGTGAAAATGAAAATGCAAATTGTTCTTAGTTTCCTCTGGAGCTTTGCTACAAAATGAGCAGTCTTGATTTAGAAAATGAAAATGATTTAATTTAAATTTTATTTATGAGACAAAAAAGGCAGCTTGACTTTGAAATGAAAAAGCATTTCTGCTATTTCATTTTAATTTTCAAAATTGACATTTCAAAATGAATTTTGGTCACTTTTTACTGGTACATGTTTTGAAAATTAAATGTTAAATGATATTTTATTTATAATTTTAATTAATTTACAAATTGAGCAGTCTCGAAGAAGAAAATGAAAATGCAGTTTGGATTATTCATTTTAAATTTTATTTATGAGTCAAAAAATGCTGCTTGACTTTGAAATGAAAAAGCATTTCTGCTAATCCCTTTTAATTTTAAATATGAGACACAATGGCTTCCATAGATTACCACCAGAGTTTTTAAGGCAAAGCTGAACCAGTATCCTTCAGTGGTTTGTTGGCCCCACATGATCATCTTGTTTACTTCCCAGTTTTCCAGTTCCTGGGCGTCACCCTGTGGAGTCTCCAGTTCTGTGTCCATTTGATGCCACCTCTGCTCAGTCTGCCATCTGTACCTGGAACAAAACCATGAGTCAACTCTGCCTGGCCCGCAACTGACTGCCCACTCCACTCTCTCCATCCTTGCCTGCCATGGAAGCCTGAAAAGGAAAAGACAGTAAGAATTACAATTATATTTGCTTCTGTCCAGTTTAACCCTTTTCTCACTCACAGTAATTCCAAGCCCTTTCTCCCAGTTCCAGTTAAAATAAACTCGTCTTGTCATTGGTGGTGTGGTCAAGGTTAACCGAGCCCTGTGACACTTTAAACAGCCACTACGGCAGAACCATTGCTGTCGATTTTGCACGTTACAGTTATTTAAATGGAATTCTGTGGTTATCAGCTGTAGCTCTTCAAGTGCAGACTGCGGAACTTCCTGTAGGAATATCCATTCATTCAACCATTATTTACACAGGTTAGTCTCATTGAGCTACGAGGACTAATTTACAAGAGAGATCGGTTTTAAACAAAAAAACATAAATGAGGTACACACAGCAACAAACATTCATATGAAAGCTTATAAAATGAAAAGTATATAAAAGAAGTGATGTAAAAAAGTGCTACATTATAAAACAGTGTAATATACTAAAAACAGGAACATGTCTGCAGTGATTTTTGCATTGAATTTAACAGTACGGTAGTTTGAAATCCCTTAGAGAGGTCAAGGTCAAGAGCTCCAGATGTTTGTGCAAGATGTTCCAGGAGTAGAGTAAGAGAAGGCCCTTTTGCCAGATTCGGTCTGCACAAGGGGACGCTGCAGGTAATTATGTCTTGGGAGTGCACGCTGTGGCTGCTGCACTGATGATGTGACATGTAGGAGGATATACATGAAGGCAGCAGACCAAGAAGTGATTGATGAAAATGTACCAGTGAGAGAGTCTGTGACCAATTAACCAGTGACTACCAGGTGCAGGGATGGGTACGGAACAGCTACCATGATAGACAGCAAAGCTGGGCACCGCTAATTAAAAAAATAGTTCCACAATTTCTAAAACGCTTATTAATTTTTTTAGGTCCACAATTTCAAAAGCACAAATGTCTTATGAAAATTAGGGGAAGCTAATCTAATCCGCTATTTATATATTTCTATATTATATATATATATTTATATATAGCCGGCAGCGTTATCAATATTGGCACTACACTGCCAACTGAAAAGTAACAAAAATGATCCTAAAAGGATGAAATTACAAAAATCAAAGGATTTATTTAATACTTTACGTACATATATTCTATTCGGCCACGAAATTAACAAAAAATAGAATGATCTTTTAATCCCTAAAACCACGTTTAAATCTCAAATACACGGGTGTGTCGCCACCGCATTTATACATAGTAACCCAAATACATGAAACTAACGACTCGCCGTCGAATGGTCGACACAAAACGCACAATAAAATCCTCCGGCCACGTTAATTTGGCTTGAAACAGCGGGGTTCTCTACGGATTATCCATTAGTAACCCAGCACTACCGGCAGACACAGCGTTAGCGTCTATAGGTAGTCAACAGATTTAATGAAAAGTAACTAAAATACATAAAAATAACGACTCACCGTCGCGTGGTCGACACAAAACCCTCAATAAAATCATCCGGCCACGTTAATTTGGCTTGAAACAGCGGGGTTCTCTACGGATTATCCATTAGTAACCCAGCACTACCGGCAGACACAGCGTTAGCGTCTATAGGTAGTCAACAGATTTAATGAAAAGTAACTAAAATACATAAAAATAACGACTCACCGTCGCGTGGTCGACACAAAACCCTCAATAAAATCATCCGGCCACGTTAATTTGGCTTGAAACAGCGGGGTTCTCTACGGATTTATGAAGACACCGAGCGCAGCCAGCTAGCCACAGAAGCCCCTGAGTTCAACTCTGACCCGGAAGATGTAAAGATGGAATAGTCCATTTTTAGTAGGGGGATAAAGAAATCGACCGTTTTTTTTATTGCGTATTTAATGAACGTTTTCATCGTAACTATAATTATTTTTATGTTAAATGTATATTAACAAGCAGGATCAATGTTAGTTATGTAGGTGACTGCACGGGGCGAGGCGGGCC
>JBBPBX010046359.1:8705-26623 GCA_038048925.1 Garcialebias charrua | reverse complement strand
GATACAATGTAAGGCTGCCCTTTTGCGTTATTTCTAAGTAAAAACAACAGATTTTATGGTGCCCCTCCACCCCCTCCATCTATTTGTTATTTTTTTTTTGCCAATAAGCTGTGCTCCTGAAAGACTGCAGCAGCTGGAAGAGACAACGCAGGACATGCTTCAAGTAACAAAAGGTCATTGACCCAGTGTAATTTACAGTTCAACCATTACACCACAAGAACAAAGTGTTTAGAAGCGTAAAAATACTTTTAAAAAAAAAGCCTATATTAAAACAAAATATTTGATGCTTTAGGTTTTCAGTGTTTGTCTTTGTACTTTAATACTTTGTCTCATCTATTGTAATTCATATTATAAGCTGCAAAACACCGACATGTAGACAAACCTGAATCCCAAAAGAAAAAAATCTTGTGATTACAGTGTTTTCAAAATATACATTGCCAACGTAAAAAAGTATGAATGCTACATCAAACCTCACAGGTTAAATCTGCAGTCATCTAAAAAAATTAACTGACCATGGCTCCGGTTGTTGCAGGATCTGTCACATGCAGATCTGGTGACAGTGGCTGAATAACAAGCCCACTTCATGAACACTGCAGAAAAATTAATAACTTTTGAATTCAATTAAGCTGCTTCTGTTTCAGGATTTTGGATTTGTGCATGCTGGCTAACTTGTCATTTACCAAGATGCTAGGAGAGCGCGATGTAATTATTGTCCGTCTCTCCTGCTGTTCGCCCCCTCTCACCTGTCAGTCCTGCCGGCCTGCTGTTCAGTCTCAGTCCCACATAAAGACTGAAGAAACAAAAACGAAAATCTGAGATGATCTCAAGCTCCACATCAGCATGAAGCATGGGAATCTGTAGCTATCTGCTATGAAGACCCCCCACCACCACCACCCCACCACCTCTCTAACAACCACAGGAGAGCTCTCAACGGCCTTGATTAACCATTTGTGTTCATGTCCTCAGAAGTAACATGCTTCCGCAATTTTGCTGCTCACAGTTGCTTTTCTCTGCCTAATGATTGCATGCAGAGGGGTAGAGGACTTTGTTCGGGGGAAAATATTCAGACTTTTATGAAGGAAACAATTTAGTTTGGAACAATAGCATCATTTTTGTAATGCAAATTAATAAAAAAAATGTAAGGATCTATCAAAGTAGAGTTACTACAGAAATGACCTTGTCTGCAGGGAGTCATTCTTGAGCCACATAATATTAGAATCATGTAAATAATAATAAATATATATAAAACTCCAATCTCTACATGACAGAGATTTTCTTACAGCTTGAGGCATACTATAATTGTTCATTAAAACTAAAATGTGTGTTGGTTGTTGACAGAGGATATTCAGACTAATGAGCTCACAGAGACACTCAGGCCATCTTTGATCTTAAGCAATAAAACACAAGGACCTGGCTGTCTCTGCCTGGATACAAATAAGTGCACATCCACATTTATTTTTCCTGAAGTGCACATCGCAGACTGCCCTGCAAGACTCATTTGTTCAAACGGAGAAAGAACAAAGAGCAGGTGGCACACGATCTTCCGCACCTGCCAAAAGACTGGGAAAACAACAAGGATGCTTTATTTAGAAAAAATAAAATAAAAGCTTAAAATCCTGACAAGAAAAATACATTTTTTTTTTTTTAGAATGTGAAAATGACATGCATCATGAAAAACAAATACTGTATTTTCCTGTGTATAAGTCGCATCGGTCAAAAAAAGCATCACGAAGAGGAAAAAAACATTTATAAATCGCTTGTACGTATAAGTTGCATTTATGATGCATCATCGTTGACCTGTCAAGTTTATTATGAGTTTATTTAATGGTTAAAACAGCTTCATTTTGCCTGGGTGGCACGGCACCATCTATACATCCATCGTGGCTGGAGCTGCTAGCTCTCCAGCGTTCCTCTGCCTGCACCGGCTGAGTGAAGTGAGCGCCAACGGGAGGACTCGCTGTTGCAGTTCTTCGAAATTTAACAAGATTAACACTTAAAAACAATTGTTTGTTTGTTTGCTCTGAATTATAGCAAAGATGTGTCTCAGTTTAACTTTTCCTTAATAAATGCACTTTAATGGTCAAAACAGCTTCATTTTGCCTGGGTGGCACGGCACCATCTATACATCCATCGTGGCCGGAGCTGCTAGCTCTCCAGTGTTCCTCCGCCTGCACCAGCTGAGTGAAGCGAGCGCCAACGGGAGGACTCGCTGTTGCAGTTCTTCGAAATTTAACAAGATTAACACTTAAAAACAATTGTTTGTTTGTTTGCTCTGAATTATAGGAAAGATGTGTCTCAGTTTAACTTTTCCTTAATAAATGCACTTTAATGGTCAAAACAGCTTCATTTTGCCTGGGTGGCACGGCACCATCCATCGTGGCCGGAGCTGCTAGCTCTCCAGCGTTCCTCTGCCTGCACCGGCTGAGTGAAGTGAGCGCGAACGGCAGGACTCACTGTTGCAGTTCTTAGAAATTTAAAGCGTCTGTCAAAAATTGTGTTATAAATATGGAAAAAAAACATGTTTAAGTCGCTTTGGCGAATAAGTTGCATTTATGATGCATCATCGTTGACCTGTCAAGTTTATTATGAGTTTATTTAATGGTTAAAACAGCTTCATTTTGCCTGGGTGGCACGGCACCATCTATACATCCATCGTGGCCGGAGCTGCTAGCTCTCCAGAGTTCCTCCGCCTGCACCAGCTGAGTGAAGCGAGCGCCAACGGGAGGACTCGCTGTTACAGTTCTTCGAAATTTAACAAGATTAACACTTAAAAACAATTGTTTGTTTGCTCTGAATTATAGCAAAGCTGTGTCTCAGTTTAACTTTTCCTTAATAAATGCACTTTAATGGTCAAAACAGATTATTTTGCCTGGGTGGCACAGCGCCATCCAACCATCCATCGTGGCCGGAGCTGCTAGCTCTCCAGCGTTCCTCTGCCTGCACCGGCTGAGTGAAGTGAGCACGAACAGCAGGACTCACTGTTGCAGTTCTTCGAAATTTAAAGCGTCAGTCAAAAATATTGTTATAAAAATGGGGAAAAAAACATGTTTAAGTCGCTTTGGCGAATAAGTTGCAGGACTGACAAATCTATGCAAAAAAAAGTGACTTATATGTCAGAAAATGCGGTAATTGTCTTTGTGAGTGTATTTACACTTTGACCACGTATAAATCCTGGACAGGTTGAAATATTATTTAAAGTTGAATTTTCTTTCTTTCTTCAAGAATTCAGGTTTTTGGGAAGACATGTCAGAAAAGTAATATCACAGTGGAGAGTAGAGGAAATGTCCCACATTTAATAAAATTAACAGAAGTGTGAAGGCCCCATTCTTTGCTCATAATTATTTCATGCTAGCTTTGGGGCAAAGAAAACTCCCATCTTAACCTCCCAACAAATGGAGCAGCACCTCCGGAGCGAGTTGCAGTGTGTGCACAGCTGAGGCTGGCTAATTAAATGAGAACGGCTTCTGACCATAAACTCCAGTCAAGGAAGAGCATCCTTTGTCACCAGGCTGCACGCCAAATCTGCTGAAAGACGAGAATCTCTGTTCGGGCTGTGGAAGTAGCTTTTGAGGGAGATGCAAAAACAGCAGCTTCCTTTTTATCGCAAGACAGAGTCAGCAATAGTTTCATTTGCTTTAATGGTTCACCCCCTCCATGCTCTTGTGTACGTGTGTTCTTGTCAGAACGATGCCAAAAGGACCAGGGAGTGTGAACAACAAATCAGGCCATCTAACAGCATGTCACTTTACTGCCACAACTCCGACACACACACTAGCAGTTTGTGGAGCTTCAAACCCAATTTACACTGCATGGACACAAAAAATGTGGCATGCTACATGCTCTTTAGCCTTTTGAGAGGAGCAAAGGACTGGGACTCTGAAGTGCAAATCTGATATAACTCAGCAGAACAGAATAGGCTATAGAGAAAATGACCAGCACAAAAGCTGGAAAAGTGGGGGAAAGAAAAAAAAAACCTGCAATGAAAAGAAAAGCTGAGCAAAAGAACATTTCTTATACAGAGCTATGTAAATAAGCAGGCTGAGTGGTGAAAAGCATTGATGACTGGGACTCACTGGTTTTACAATGAGCATGGCACACAGTGTGCACAGCTGCCTCGGGCCAACAGCAGAGCGATCTGAGTGTCCAGAGCCATGAAAGGTAGCCTCACAATGAAGGATCACTTCAAAGAACTTGTAAACAATGGCAAGCCCATTTCAATCATGTGTGCTGATAGATAATCAGCTAAAAATATACACGTCCTCCTCCGTTTCAAACATCACTCACCAGGCGTGGGCTGGCCAGGAGACAGCCAGCGAATATTCACATCAAAATAAAATATTTATGCTGGAAAAAATAAATGTCAAATGAGATCTAATTTAGCATGAAGACTAGCTAAAGGTCTTGCAGATAGCATCTTATACACGGAAGCATCTTGACAGGACATCTGTCATTGCTTAATGTGTCTCTGCCCTGTCTTCATGCGTTCGCTTTAAAAGGTCACGTTAAAGCTTTTTAATGCCTTCTGAGACGATGTGCATGTACATTCTAAAACTTGAAAGACCCACAACATCATGTTCTGAATTTTAGCACCACTTACTGCTACAAACAAGAAATTAAATAAAAATCTAAGGAGATGGGACCACTACTGGTTACAGAAGTGCTTGAAAGCACCATTTTCAACTACACAAGCTAGCAATTCTAAGCTACAGCTAAAACTATCACCAGCCTAAAATGCTAAGGCTAATGCATCCTAATCTGCTCACCTCAGGACCCCCACCACATGGCCCAAGGAGCAGACATGAGTTTAGAGGAAATAATCCGTGGGGCTGTAGTAGAGGCGTCTAGCAACCTCCTGACGAGTGTAGTTGTGGAGAATCCACGACTGTAAGGGGGTGTTGTTACAGTTCTCCACGGTGGGACCGTAGGTGCCGTCCTCCAAACGGCTGATGGTCAGACATGACTGGGTGATGATGTGGAGGAAGGTGTGTTTCTGCAGCGAGCCAGGAGGGAGGAAGGACAGAGGGTCATGAAAGACAAAAAAAGTCACTGTCGTGCTTAAACTGGAGCAACCTTAAAGTTCCCCACTTTCTTCATACGCAAGACTGGTTTATTTTACAAAACTTGTCATGAAATGTTACAGATACTTATAGAGTTGAATCTATTTTCTATTCCAGTGGTTCTCAAACTGAGGTTTGCAAAATAAATCAATAAATAAAATTGTACTATTATTATTATTACGGTATTTTTTTTTTTTTTTACAAGCACGTAGATGTTTAACAACAAATTTAAATACACCAAAATGCAGGAAATCACATCTACTTTATTCAAGATTTTCTGGGGGAGGACCCCTGTACTTCCCTCACCCCCGTTCCACCGGCTATTTGCATTCCGGCATTGATCACTTTACAAATTAAGTCCTGTTACTTAGTCTGACTACTGCCGTCATGATTCTGTTCAGTTTTATGTAAAGTGTTTTCAGTAATAGTTTGAAGAAGCAGCAATATATTTATTATGTTCACTGTGAGAATCGGTAAAGTTTTAACTTTTTTTTTTTTTTACTTTTAAGTTTTAACCATCAAAGTTTTAACCACTAGACTGAGGAACAGCGTCTACCGTGAAGCTGTTAGATTCATGAATCCCTAATCAGGATTATCACTGTGAAAAAAAATCACTGTAATGCCACTTTGATTGTTGATATATGCTGCTGACTATCCATGCTGCTGATCTCATGCTGCTGATTTATTTCACATTGCTGTGTTCAATTCGTACTCATCTGCTCACATAGACTCATGTTTGTGCTGCTGTTGTTTGTTGTATTGTTTTTGTACTAGTGCTTAATAGGGATGCACGATATAAACGGTACACGATAGAAACTATAGAAAATTTGCCTACGATAGAGATCCGTCTTCTACCGGCTAACCGCAGAAAATCAGAGTTGTCCGATTTAATCTTTACTTTTTTTAGTTTAAAACTGTGCATAAGTGGTGTTGAAGTGTACAATCAGAGTTGTCAGAGTTAATCAATACTTTTTTGTGTTGAAAACTGTGCGTAAGTGGTGTTAAAGTATTTTCTTCGAGTGCTAAGTAGCGAAGCTATAAGCTAACTTCGTCCGGCTTGCCGTAGTGTTGCCATATTCGGACGCATGCGCAAAACGCTGCGTTCCGTCAAAAGTTTTTTTTTGTGGTTTTTTTTGTCGAAAGTTAAAATAAGCGTTGGTCAGCTTTAGAGAAACCTGCCCTCTGATCTGTGAACAGAACGCTGTGTTGCATGATTTTACTGCGAGACCCTCTGGTCAAAGCCACAGAGTATGAGGACACTGGTTGCCTTGTCAGCTCTCCTTAAAGGTACACATGTAACTTTGTAATGCAGTCTGTAACTTTTCTAACAATATATTTTTAACATATTTCTTCACTCTGTCACTATCTACTGACAGACTGATGTTAGACAAAGTAATCTCTGAAAAAAACTATAGTCCCCTTGCTTCTCTATCAGCATTTATAAAAACACTAAAAACACAGAGTGACCCGGACAATGACCAGCCAATAAAAACAGAGTTGTTTGTCACGCCCCAACCCACGCCCCCGCCTGTCCCAGCCCCAGCGCCGCGCACGTTCTCATTCAAAGGATTGCAAAGCGATGCAGGACTGTTTTGTATGTGACACAAATGTATTAAATATCCCTTCTTCATCCCAGAGCTGGACTTTTATTTTGTTTTTTTGCCAAAAGTCAAGTGATCGCTTCATCCTTCACTGACAGGAATGAGGAAATGGATTTGTCACGAGCGAAAAAAAACTCATGTCCAAAGTGGCTGGTGAAGCTCTGCTGATTTCAGGGTGTTTTTGTGTTGTTGGACCAGTGATTCATGGTTTTATTATATTTTTTAGAACGTTTTATTAACATATAATCACAGAACTTCGCAGCGTCTGCCACAGGACATGTAGTGGGGGCGGAGCATTCCAGACCTGCACTGACAGAAATGAGGAAGTCACGAGCGAATTAAATCATGTCCAACGTTGCTTCGTGAAGCTCTGCTGATTTCAGGGTGTTTATGTGTTGTTGGATCAGTGATTCATGGTTTTATTATATTTTTTAGAAAGTTTTATTAACATATAATCACAGAACTTTGCAGAGTCTGCCACAGGACATGTAGTGGGGGCGGAGCATTCCAGACCTGCACTGACAGGAAAGAGGAAGTCACGAGCGAATTAAATCATGTCCAACGTTGCTTCGTGAAGCTCTGCTGATTTCTGCTGGTTTTTGTGTTGTTGGACCAGTGCTTCATGGTTTTATTATATTTTTTAGAACGTTTTATTAACATATAATCACAGAATATTGAAGCGGCTCCGAGCGGACATTCAGCAGGAGGCGGAGCTGCAGAACTCAAGTTCAACAGAGAACGGACTGTGGCTCCCCCTCAGAGCCATATATGGCTCTGAGGGGGAGGGAGCAGAATGCTTTTACTTGCTGAAAATATTTCTAAGTCCCAGCGTTCTCCAGAAATTACATAGTGAACCTTTAAAGCTGAAGGAGACGCCCACTAGAGGGTTGGAGGGTGAAGTGTTTTCAGTGTAAAATGCTGCTCTGTTACTGTTCATTTCTTAAAGACCGTGTAAAGTGAAATTAAATGTGTGTTTTTAGTTTGTCACATGGCATAAATATGTGTTATTAATCACCCATATAAATCTGACTGATTAAAAACATTGTTTACCTTATAAAATTAAGTCTCAAAAATCATGAAAAAACATGATTTTGCCTTGCCCTGGAACGCTGGGGGCGTGTCAGTGCGTGGGCGTGGTTTCAGCGCAGCTGCGCTCGTGTCCTGCTCGTGTCCCACAGTGGAGAGGCAGACAGCAGAGCCAGTAAACCTGCTCTGTTTTTATCTGAATTCTGTAACAGCAGTTACTTTTTCCAAGAGTTACGCTGTTTTTGTAAATAGTTTTCTTGTGTGTTTTTAATCTGGAATGAATAAAAAAAAAAAAAAAGAGTTGTACCATGCGGGAATTGAACCCGTGGAGTTTGGGACGGAAGGCAAGCGCTTTATCCATTGACCTATCCAGGCACTACAGATACTCGGTATAAAACCACGCGGTATAAAAACATGTTATTATTTGTACGGGTGCCCTGACCATTGCGACATCCAGGGAAGATGCACGAACGAGGCATAATTGATTAGCTAGCTAACAATGAACAAAATATCTATGCTATTGCTATCTGATGCTATCTGCGATTCGCGAGTGAACGGCTCCACCGAGGCGAATTTATACGGCTGGAGCTGCAGGGGGTGGGGCTATACTAATGAGGACCGCGTGACGAAACGCGGTCCCGTTTAAACCACGCCTAAAAAATCCTGAAAAAGACATATCTTTATACACAGTTTCATCTATAACTCCAAAATTAATTGAGCTACAATTTTGAGACTTTTTACTCATTTACAACATTACAATTATGACATTTATAATGTTTATTTAAGAAAATATTGAAATTCACTTTACACGGTCTTTAAGTAACAATATTGGAAACTGTTAAGAGTTCACAACATGTTCTTTAGTTTAAAACTTATGGCTAAAACTACACAAGATATATTTTGCACTGTTTTGCACTACAAGAAAGAAGCCTAATGCTTGAGTTGTTAATTATTTAAAAACTCTCTGAACCTAGTAGTGAAATTTTCTTAATAGAGATTATTTTGTGGTATAGCGGTTTTCAAAATAAATTATGGCAAAAGGACACCCTATGCTGTTGGCTGTCATCAGCCAACTGGTTGATCCACTGTGAGAGGGTGCTATTTATAAGTCTGAGCTGAATACAGCAGCTCAGACTGAGGAAGTCTTTCGGACAAAAGACGAAACGTTTCTACAATCTTTTTGCTTTGTTTTGTTTTATTTTTTGAACGTCCAGAGGACCAGCCTTAGCTTTTTTAGACACCCAATGCTTTTTTTTCATTCCTATTGCAAGTTTTATACCAAAAACATATTGCGATATATATCGCTATCGCCACCCTTCGCAATACATATCGTGATATGAATTGTAGGCCATATCGCACATTCCTAGTGCTTAACACATTCTTAGTTTAGCCTATTTCTTAGTTCATATCTTAGATCTTATTATTGTTTTTCTTTTACAATTTATACTTTTGTTGGATGTAACTGGAACCCTGTGTACACAATTTTGTTCCACCACATGTACCACATGTGCCGCGAATTACAATAAAGAAACCTTGACTTGACTTAAAGTGGTTTTTGATCCTGTTAATTTTCTCAAAACTGTAATTTTTGGAAGTTGAAGTTATGAAATTAAAATTTTTGTTAATTAAATGCATCTTGAATGAAAAATACCCCAAAGTGCAAAAATTGTATTAACGCTATAAAATAACAAACATTACTCAAATATTTCCATTGGACTAAAGAGACAAACTGAAGAAAATTATTTAATAAACCTGAGGGTTATGAGGGGGTCCCTGTAACTTTTCTCCCATGTAAGGGGTCCCTGAACTCAAAAAGTTGGAGAGCCCCCGTTCTATTCCTATTAGGTTTTAAGACGTTTGTCATGGATTTGTCTGAGCCTAAAATCCAAGACATGAATTCAAGCAGTCTGAAAGGATGAATTAAGAATCTGAAGAGGACCAAAACACCTGAGCCACATTTCTGTCCTGCACGCCTCTCTGACATTTCTTTGTGGGTCTAACTAATTTATTCAGCAGAGTGAAAAATTGTTTATTAAATGATGCATGTTTTATACAGTTCTGTTTGCATAAAACTGAAAATAAACTGAAATTGTAGCTATTTTGGTTTGTGTGTTTTGATCGCTTGTTGCAGTCGGAGACATCAGATTCAACTGTTCAATTGTGCAACAGCTTTCAATCCAACATGACATGAATGCAGCATCATAAGAAAGACTTTCACTTCATTTTATAGATTAGATTATAGACAAACTCAAAAAATATTCACCGTTTGCTGAATGTTTCTCTTTCTCCAAGTACGAGTTAAATAACACTTGTAGCCATTAACTTGCATTTTACCTAAACAAAACTTTCCACATACAAAAAAGTAAAGCAGAGTAAACAGAAAATCCAGCATCCCTTTGTATAAGTGTTAACTGTAGTGGTTCAGCACAGTTGAAATCTAGCTAAAACATCGCCAGAATATAAAGAAATGAACATGTGAGAGTGAAACTGATGCTCACATGAAATGTTCAGGTTGCTGCAGGATTCAGTCCTTGTCAGTCACACCTGAGCCAAAAATAACCTCAGCCCACTGACACCGGTGAAGCCCCAGCGCTGTTTACCAGAGAGAACAAGTCCACTTCCTTCATTATTTATTCAGCTGTTTTCACTTTAAGAAGCCCCAGAGGACAAAGAGTAATTAAAGAATTTCTCCCGGGGTTTCTTAGAGCTCGATGGAACGGCCTGAAGGATCCTTCACGTCACCATGCAAACATGTCAGCAAAATGACATTTGAATTACTCAAACCAGAACACTGCAGGACTTTACCCTTCTCCAGGGAATTAAAAACTTGGGAATTCTTAAAACTATCATTTGGGTTGTGTAAATCATAAAGTTGCATTTCTTTTAGTCGAGGCACTGGTTAAGATATTTTAGCTCTTTAATGAGATTCAAAATGGCTTTTTATTTACAGCAAACTGTTTCCCCATTTGACTGAATATTGAAATCACAGCTACAAGCAGGAGGTATTCAACTTTCTGAGTAATATGCAGCATTCTGTACAATTTATTTCACCTTTGCTCCCCCTTTTTGTAAATTATAACATTTTTATATGTTTCTGTTATCTATATTTAGTAAATGCTACAAAAATAAAATTCTCTGAGTTGTTTGTGTTTTACTACACTGGTATATTAATATAGATAAATATAGTTTGGTTTTGCTTTCTCAAAACTAGTGTTAGCTTTTGTTTTGTCATTTGGGTTTCTGAAATATGTGAGCTGCTTTTAAAGACTGCTCATCAAGTTCAACATTTGTTTATTTTAATCACTGAATATATAACTTGGCTTCATATTTTGACTACACAGTGGAAGTACTGATGTAATTTCACTTTTTGTGATTTTTTTTACTTTTTGTTGTGAATTTATCATTTCATTTTAGTTACAGAGCTACAGTCTAGCACAAAAAAAGACTTGTTCACTAAATATTTATTTAATCTAATCTAACAACCACCGACCCTTCATGGTCCACGCAGGATGTCAGGACACTTGTCTTGAAGCACAGGACACAAACTATGGGAAATGAGGAGGGACCGACTTGGACAGCTTACCTCAAAATCATAATCCCACTTGCCAACATACTATATGAAATGAGAGAAGATGAGAAACACAGCTGCTGGATGGAAATAGCAACTCAATTCCTGTGTTGTTTTATAGAAAAGACCAAAAAAAAAGAAAAAGTAACAGAGACACACGCAGACTGCCATCTGGTGGCAGCAGAAGGTTGTTTTGGTAGAACCCAAAACCTCCCAACTGGATTTACTGCTTTCATTTTGAGAGCACAGACCATCAGGAAAAGAAAATGACTGACGACAGAGCTTCACTTAGGATGCTGAACAGAAATCCTACCTCAGCATCGTACTCAAACATCTGGTTGCCCTTCATGTGGTGACACTTGAGCATCAGAACAGGCCCGTTGAGCCGGGACGCATCCAGACAGAGGTCATCTGTCCTGATTTCTTTATCCGCCGTGTATGAGAATACCTGGAAAAAAAATAAACAATGAGTACCGGTAACATCACGATTATGATATATCGTACAAGTCACTGTATAAGTTTTACCTTCAGTACTTTCTACTGATGTATTTTTTTCATGCTTTCTTGCAACTACAAGTTAAAGACTGTGGAGAAAGCTTGTTAATTAAAGTGTAAAGGAAAGGGCTGAAACATACAACTGAACTCATGCCCAAAGCCTCAGTGATACTTCAAGAATGAACTTAAAAATTAGAGAGAAAGCTTTAGAAAAATTAATGAGTATTATTAAGTTGATGGTTTTTGTAGCATCTAGGGGTCTTGGGTTTGTTTTGACGGAAATTTCATTTTAACCTTCCTGCTGAGAAAGGGCCCAAAGTCTTGCACGGTTCAAAGCATGTTTTGTGTACAGATCCCCTTTTAGGTTGTTCTCATGTTGGAGGGGCTTAGATTAGCTTTGTACATCCTTTAACTCAACTCTTGCATTTCAATCTGGGATTAGCTTTGTACATCCTTTAACTCAACTCTTGCATTTCAATCTGAACTTGTTTTAGGATCATTACACTTTTAGTAAAAAAAATGTATATATACATAAATTTATCTACAGTGTGGCATCTGTTTTCCGAATTTGCTAGATTACTGTATATTAATTCTCTTTAAAAGGGAAAAGTTAATTGTACCATTTGCTGAGATGGAATTTCACTTAAGCTGTGCATGTTTCCTGAATACGTTGAAACCTGGGGACCTCCCATGTAAATTTTAAATTCCTTACTTCTATAACAAAGTGGACAATCTGAAACATTGTGCATCAACTGTTTAGATTTTAAAGAGTTGTATAGTTATTTATAAAAGTTCAGGAATACTTATATTTATATAAATTTGAGTTATTTATAAAAATCTGCTTCACTGGGCTGTTTTGATGATAACAAAAAAGAACCCATACAAATCTAAAAAAGGTTGAAAGTCGTTTCTAAAAGTCTAAATTTTCTCTGAGCCACATAGTTTTAATAATTTTCATCCTTAGATATTAGGAATAACAATACTAAAATATTTTTTATGTAGAGCTGTATAGTCTTTGAAAACAAATTTAAATTCAACCCATTTAATTATTAAAAATTATAGACGTGTTCAAATTTTTGCGTGTTCATGCATTTATGTAACAAAAATAACAGCTTCGTATTATCCGTTACCTGGTTTCCACCCATGCCATGACAATTGAAAAAGCCAAGCTTCTCGTTTTCCTTTCTTCCCATGTTGTCCACACACTGATTGGTCTCCACGTTTCTGATCTGCAGACAGGAAATACATCGTTGGTTTGAGAATCATAGTCGACTCTAGACTGAGGAAGGCCGCCGATACTTCTAATCTTATGGATCTTACCTCTTCACAATTAATTAATTAATCACTCCTCATAATGTTTACTTTTCACAACAATTATTCTTAGACTTGTGTCTTGCTTAATAATTGGTAACAACTTGTATTTGTTTAACGACAACGTGTGAGACGCAAAAAGGAGTTTGCAAACTCACAAGGGGAAAATGCATTTCATATTTTTAATTAAAACAAGACTACTGTATTTTTTACACTTGTAAAGCTTTTATGTTCTCTTCATGCCTAAGCCTGACAATTTTATTCAATATTTCAGTTTTACCATTCAAATTTCTTTTTTAATACTTTCAGCTTTATCTAAAAAAGCTAAGTCTGGTCCTCTGGACATTCAGAGGACCAGTCTTCTGGTCAAAAAGACCAATCTTTTTTAGATTTTTCTACCTGGATTATTGAGCATGCATCAGGGTATTTTCAGCTTTACTTAAAAATAGTCTGAAATTATTTAAAAAATGTTAATAATATGTACCGTACATGCTTTAATGGACCACCAAGGAACCGTTGCTATACACATTTTCTTTCTTAAAATATATTCAGACTAAAAGTTTGCTCTTTAAAACAATTAAAGTATTTCAACATTGATTTGAATAAAAAGCATTTAGAACCAACTGACTTGCATGCAGTTTGTTGTGTTGTACATGCCAAAGTCAGATTAAATTAGATGCTTTCATATCAGAAACCCAAAACAAAACGATTAATGAATTACAGTACCATTGTCAACCAGTTTGAGACTAAATTTGTCCTGATAAATTTAAGGGTTTTAGCAAATTTCCCACATATTCAAGTTTTCTGAAGACACACTTCTCACCTTGAACAGCTTGACACTACTCATCTGTTAATTTCTTTATTGCAATACTAACAACAACAACAAAAAAACTGCCTTGTGTAAAAACAGTTTTTACAATGTTCTTCATAAGCATCAATTACAAACATTTTCAGATTTCGTGGCCTGTACTTAAATAACATAATGGCTTCAGGTGTTTGAAAAGTGAAGAATTTTATAAGCTACAAAATCACCTGACAGCAAAATACAAGCTGTTGTCCTAAAAAAGATATCTAAGAGATCAACTTCCACTACTCGTTAAATTCACTATAAAGCTGAAATAATAACCAGAAAACCCCACATTATCACAGCACCAAGTAATTTATATCAGCTTTTTCAAACCCCCCTTCCTTCACAGTGTTAAAACTGAGAGGATGATTGTCTAAGCCAAATACTTCATGTTAAAGTAGGTATATACGATGTATATGTATATTGGTATGATATATAGGGAAATAGGCTGGTAGTGAAAAGGCACACTGTGTTGAAGATGAGATTTGGTCAGAGGCTTAGAGGGAAATGGGAGAGGTGCCGCAGAGGCTAAAGAGTGACAGAACGACGCACAGCTTTTACTGCAGAGCAGCAATGAGGAAGATTCTCCCAGTTTCAGCTGTTGGAGGATTACAAGTTATTTTAAAGCCTAGATTCTTTTACATAACTTATAAAAAGCCATATTTGCATGTTGCATGACCATTCTGACTTTACTACAAACATTGACAAATTGTAGTCATCAAAAAATAAAAAAAAATACAGAAATAAAAATCTTTAGTCTGAGCAACTGTCTGTTAACACTATGATGTTGTAATTGAACATAAATACAATATTCATAAGTACTAGCTATCATAGCTGCATACCAATTGTGCTTTTTTTTTAAACTACTTTTTCAGACTGACTTTGAAGAATTTGACAAATTAAAAGGTTTAGCGTGCATATCGCCCACTGCCTTTCATGTCCAAGTTTTAAATGCAAATCATCCTATGATAAAAATGTGCATTTCCATTTTCCTTAATAAAAGTAAAAGTCAACTTTATTGTCAAAACTGCAATATGTACAGGACATACACAGGATTGAAATTGCATTTCTCTCTGTCCCTCGGTGCAACAGTAAACATTTAAACACTAAAACATTTAATACTGTCCTGAGTTTTTGCATAGTAGTTTTTGCATAGTAGTAGTATGAAAGTATGAAAAGTTACACCAACACTAAAACACTAAACATTTAATAAACATAAGCATAAAATGAAATAACAAAAGTGTAATACTGTCCTGAGTTTTTTGCATAGTAGTATAAAAGTGTAAAAAGTATATCTATAAAATAAAATGAAAGTTCTGGCATTGACATTTGTAATAGAGTGACAAAGCAGCATATGAAGTTTATGTACACAGTATATGTATGAGGTAGTTGATATTGGTATAGAGGTAAAGTGGCATATGCAATAAGGCTAGTAAAAAATATATATATATCAGCAGTAGTGTAGATATAAAAAGTAGTGTAAATGTAAACAGTAGTAATAAATGTAAACAGTAGTATTGAATGAAAACAGTAGTAATAAATGTGAACAGTGGAATAATTAATGGATTTATTAATTAATGAATTAATGGAATTCTGCATTAACGTATATGATGTTGGGAGATCTTACGGAAAGCGGTAGCACTCAGAGTGTGTGCTGGGGGTGACCAGGGCTTAATTTGTAAACCGATAAATGGCAGAACGCAAATAGTGGGCGGACCGGCTGGGGGGTCCTGGGGAATGTGCATGCTCACAAGACAAGAAACTGACAAGTTGTTTAATGACATAAAATATATTTTGTTAGCAAATAATAGAGTCCTAATATTTATTAAACATTATTTCTGTATTTACAAAAAACATCAAAATTGTGCTTTGACAAACTCATTGATACAAACATTTTGTCAGCATGAAAGAAGAAAAGAGAGGCAGGCATCGCTCTCACTTTTTAGTTTATTCTTTGTTGCATGCGCACTGTGGGTGACAAGCATCCAGAGTGTCATCCAAACAGCGGCGGAGGCGTTGGAGTTATTCATTTATCGTCTCAGCAGCAGAGGGGAGCAACACGGTTCAAGCACGGCTCCCAAAACGACAAGGCAGCCATATTTGTTCATAACTTTATTTTTGGTAAGCCTGAGTTGCCAGATCATAGCAAATAGTTGCCGGAACGCACCCTGACAAAATTAGAGTGTTCCAAAAAGATCCAGTTCAAATTAAGCCCTGGGGATGACTATCTGCTACTACCACACCAAATTCAGTCCGTTAATTTGACTAAATTGAAGCCACTTTTGCTAAAGTCGATCGGTGGTGGTGGCAATCTTGAATTGTGTTGACTTCAAATAGTAATGAGTTGTAAATTAACTGGATTTAATTAAATCTATCCAGTCGTTCATGAGATATTTTGCTAACGGTTCAGACAAACACAAAAACAGGCAGGCCCTCTGCAGCAGGTGATAAAAATGTGTTATCTAAAACGTTCAACAAAATGGCACCACAAAACACTTGTACCTTCACCTTTTAACATTCATTTTTGCTTGCCGAGTTTAAATCCAATAAATGCATCCATGAGCGTTATCTCATATGCTCAGCATGCACACTATAATTGTGTAAAACTGTTAAAGGGATCAATATAAACTGTCCCAGCAGCCAAGGGATTGTTTGCCAGAGACGCTCAATACAAACAACTGGGCATTCTTATTGCTTTTATCTGGTTTTCTCAAACCTTGGCTGGATTCTCGGATATTCACACGTTTATTTTCAACAGTATTGCTTTTTAGAAAACACGCCCAGCAGCTGTGCCTATCTTACTGAATCAAGAAGTAAATATTTGCAGTATGATGGGAAATTTAAAATACAAATGCGCTCATACTTCACCAAGTGAGTAGTATCTCCGTGGGATCTGGGAGTCTGGGTAGATGTTCTCTAGATACCAAGAAAATGGTTTGCACTTTAAAGCCTCTCGGAGGGCTTTACGGGAGGAGACGTCGCCGTAGTCCACCCGCATCACACCTGCAGAGGTCAAGACAGACATTCAAACATATTTATCACAGAGCATCACCAGCCTGGATTTACTTTAGTTTTTGTTCTGGGAAGACAAAAGTGAGAAGCTGCTCTATTTTCATGCATCTCCATAACTAAACACCAGAGGGCCCTTGTGCACAAACACATTAAAGCCCAGCCTGAAGAGGGATTTCCTGTTGAGTAACAGAATTAACCTGGTCTCTGTTGTCCCATTTATACACCCACCCAGTTCAGGATCTGAGGAATGCACACCTGCAACCTTTTAGTGAACTACATTACTTAAGCCAAACGCAGACTGATGTATCGACACTACTGACTGGGGAGGGATAAGACAGCAATTGCGAAATGACACTTAAAAGCAAATTTCTCCTTGGATTGTCTCTCATGGACTCACAAGCTGCATGGAGAAAGATCCAGTATATGATACGATAGAGGATGATAGCAAAGAGAAAAAAATAAAACTATAAAATAATCTATATAGGTTGTTGTCTTTCATGGCAGTTTTAAACTAAAATCATCTAAAGATGAGTAGGTAAGGAGTTGCAGCTCTTTTTGGTAAACCTTGGAAATGACGTTAATCTCATATACTGTATAAAGCAAACACTTGTGTAATCTGTTCGTTCTTAAAGTATGTGTTGAGGATGACAGTCTGCACACATTCAGTTTAATATCTGCAAACTGACTGACTTTAAACCCTTTTTAGTGTCGGCTAAGTTCAGTTAGTTGTGGCGGCCATCTTGAATTAGGTTGACTCCAAAATGTAAAAACCAGTGATTACTTTTTTGAAAGTTTCACTAAAACCTCTCCAGTGGTATTTGAGATAAAGTATTTTGCTAACAGACAAAAAAAAAAAGGTGTACACCACTGGAAAATAAAGTTTAAATCAAAGGTTTTGCGCAATGTGTAGCACTCAAAGTATGTAGAGTAGTCCCTCGATTATTGCGGGGGATCCGTATCCTGAAGACATGCAATAAGTGAAAATCCGCAAAGTTGGAATA
>JBBPBX010046358.1:1573-26623 GCA_038048925.1 Garcialebias charrua | reverse complement strand
GGTTGATCTCAATGTGTGTGTGTGTGTGTGTGTGTGTGTGTGTGTGCGTGTGTTTGTGTTTAATGATGACAGTGTGTATGTGTGTGCCATGCATTTCAGCATGTGTGTGCACACCCAGAATGGGGGAGGGGAACGAGGAAAGTAGGTAGGGAGGGGCATTGGGGGTTGGTTTACATGTGTGTCTATGTGAGCCTCCTTTGTGAGATAAAACATGCAAATGGTGGATTATTTTAATGCAGTTTTTTTCCCAAGAGCCTCAAGCCTTAATCCCTAAAGCAGTTGAAATGAAAATAGTATATGTTTTCTTTCAAACTCTCCCCCTCACTTCTTCCCTGTTTTTTTTCTTCCCATTCTTTATTGGAATTTACCAGCTGTCGAGGAATTTGGATCCTTGCACTTCAAATTCATTCTGGTGTAGTTACAACCAAAGAGTTGTGATAACATTTAGATATTGTGGAATTGATTTAGACGAGTTAAGACTACATGGTTACATAATAAATGTGGTATTTTTTTTCTTTCAAAACTGAGCAAAGAAGAAGAAATGTCAAACTTTTGAATAGACCTCAAAGCTCAGCATTATTAATGACTCTGAGTGGACAAGATAGAAAATATGGACTTTTAAAAGCACTTGCTCATGCACACTTACATGCATGAATGCAAAAACAGAAACATAAAATTGCCACTATGGCTGATGCCTGACAACTGTCCTGAAATGCTTATGTACAGATGGAGGGCACCACAATAAGAACCCGTTTTAATTGTATCCTTCGTATTACTGTACACTCTGTATCAATTTGGTCTTGTTATCTAATTGATCATTTTCTTGACATTTTTTGAAAAGGCTCAGAGCTTAGGAAACGAGAGTCAGAAAGTGTGACATCTTCATTCCTCTCACATCACAGACATTTTGCATAACTGACTAAATGTGTTTAAGTATTTGAGCGAGCTGATGTAGCCTCACTGGGACAGTTGATATTCTGGAATATGGCTCGCGGCACTTCATTAGTTGTAAATAATTGAGAGACCCAGATAGTGCTGAGGTGAAACGCCTGTTATTATTTTATAGAGTTTGTGTTCTTAGGGCTCTTCAATTTATTTTATTTTAAATGTACCAGGCTTTCCACAAATTACGCACTCGAAAGATTCACAATGGGTGCTAATGAGTAGCTGTTCGTCTTCCATTGTTCTCTGAGCCCTTTGGGAGGTTTTTGCTGTTCCATTATCAGTTCTATTTCTGCTTTTGGTTAAGCTCAAACTTTGTGAAGTCTGATTCTTTATGTTTATGATTTCTGCTTATCTCATTTGAAGCAGTTAATGTTCATCGGTGACGGCAGGGTACTAAAGCTTTTATGGACACACAGTATAGGTACCTCAAATTCGGAAGTGGAATGGTAGTATTCAGCCTCTCTTGAATCAGTGTGATGTATCTGACAGCCAAACATGCAGCAGTCTAGTATTTTGTCATGAACAGAGAGGGCAAGGTCATGCATAGATAAAACAGTATCTGGTTTTGCATGTCTCATTATCAAGCAAACAACATTTACCTGATGGTAAAGTGTCCTGAACCTGCAGCTGCGTATTTATTGTCAGACAGCTTAAGCAAATGCAATTTGTTTAGATAAACATGCATTTAGCATATTTACCTGGTAAATGGTTTTCTGAAGCTCTCCTGTGAACCAGAAAGTTTTTTAAAAAAATCTTGTTTACTCTTGTTTTTTAATCTTCATGCCATATATTTTTATGTATGTGCATAATTTAGCTCAGACAGATTCTTAGAAGCATTTTTTTTGGTACATTTTGCTTTCTGTTGATGCAACTTAAAGGGAAGTAAAGTTTTATTTAACATCTTCACCCACCCATCACCACGTGACTACCAAGAATTGGGGGAACATCTGAAAGTCTAATTGGTTTTTCACAGCACTCTTTGCTCTGTTTGTACATGATTCATTTAGACTGTGGTCTGTGGTGTGGACATAAAAGTCTGTCTGTATTAACCTATTGTGTTTTCAGTACAATTGAAACTATTGTGGATGGACTTATTTTGGCTCTCTAAGCAGCTCAGCTTGAAGAGTGAAAGTTGTGTTTGAATCTTAACCAAGCTTTTTTCACTTTTGTGATGTCAGACCCATTTAGAGGGCATGTTAAAGTTCACACAAGGTGAATTTAAAAAAAAAACACAGTTGTCACATTACCTGAAATATGTTCAGTCAGACCTCAAATCTAGTGGTCTTTTTCATTTACCAGTTCACAGCAGAATTCTTCTCCATTATACTTTTGTGACCAATAGCAACTAAAACAACCACCATTACATTTATGGTACATGTACTGTACTTATATAGCACCTTTCCATCTTATCAAGATACTCATAGTGCTTCACACTACAATCTACACCCTCATTTACCCATTCATACAGCACTCTACTATATCTGTATGTACAAAGAATAATCAGTGCTGTATCACAGTCATACGCCGATGGGACACACATCAGAGGCAATGAGGGGTTCAGTGTCTTGCCCAGGGACACTTCGGCAAGTGACTGCTGGTGGAATTGAACCCCCAATTCTTCCATTGGAGGATGACTGCTCTAACCAGTCAGCCACAGCTGCCTTAATGATGAAAAGAAAGCATAAGTACTGTAATTTCTGGACTATTGAGCACACCTAAATATAAGCCGCGCCCGCTAAATAAAAAAATAATATAACATTTTACATAAATAGGCCATACTTGTCTATAAGCCACAGGTGTTCACGTTGTAACATTATATATATTTACACATTTATATATATATATTTTTACTTTTAATTAAATATGTCCTGGTAACGCACAAATACAGTAAATGTTTTTTTTTTTTTAACAGTGCCTGTAACACGGCTGATTAAAAAAAAACTGTACCAGTAGATTACCAGGAAGTCATTGATCGCTACCCACCAAGAGAGACATGTACAGTATTGGACAGCTATGTGAATGCCTGGGTGTGACAAAGCTAAATGTTTTGGTGGCATGAAGCTCGTTAGCCCATCAAAAAAAAAATCCATAAATAAGCCGCAGCATTGTACAAGACGTTCAAAACGTGTGGAAAAACGTAGTGGCTTATAATCCGGAAATTACGGTAATAAAAGTTTTATTAAGAAGCAATCTAGCATTTACCATGTTTGTATTTCTTGGGTTAATAGTCCTATTTGTTAATTTGTTTATTTTTTATCTAATGTACTACCAAGGACTCAGCTTAATTTTAATATATTGGAAACAATGTTACCGTACATCTCCAACAAGGCTGTCAGGTCCAGTCATTGACTTCACTGTCTAGATTTTTAAGCCTGCATCAGGACAGTATTACATCTGCATTATACAAAGCCATATATGCATAATTTTGAATTAATTTCCCATTTGGAGTCTCTGGTTTCCAAAGGTGGGCACCGCTAATTAAAAAATTAGTTCCACAATTTCTAAAACGCTTATTAATTTTTTTAGGTCCACAATTTCAAAAGCACAAATGTCTTATGAAAATTAGTGGAAGCTAATCTAATCCGCTATTTATATATTTATATATATATATATATATATATATATATATATATATATTATATATATATAATATATATATATATATATATATATATATATATATATATATATATATATATATATATATATATATATATATATATATATATATTTATATATAGCCGGCAGCGTTATCAATATTTGCACTACACTGCCAACTGTAAAGTAACAAAAATGATCCTAAAAGGATGAAATTACAAAAATCAAAGGATTTATTTAATACTTTACGTACATATATTCTATTGGGCCACGAAATTAACAAAAAATAGAATGATCTTTTAATCCCTAAAACCACGTTTAAATCTCAAATACACGGGTGTGTCGCCACCGCATTTATACATAAAAGTAACCCAAAATACATGAAACTAACAACTCGCCGTCGAATGGTCGACACAAAACACACAATAAACTCCTCCGGCCACGTTAATTTGGCTTGAAACAGCGGTGTTATTTACGGATTTCATTAGTAACCCAGCACTACCGGTGTAACAGGCAGACACAGTTAGCGTCTATAGGGAGTCAACAGATTTAATGAAAAGTAACTAAAATACATAAAAATAACGACTCACCGTCGAATGGTCATCACAAAACACACAATAAAATCATCCGGCCACGTTAATTTGGCTTGAAACAGCGGGTTATTTACGGATTTATGAAGACACCGAGCGCAGCCAGCTACAGAATTAGCCCCTGAGTTCAACTATGACCCGGAAGTTGTCAAGATGGAATAGTCCATTTTTAGTAGGGGGATAAAGAAATCGACCGTTTTTTTTATTGCGTATTTAATGATCGTTTTCATCGTAACTATAATTATTTTTATGTTAAATGTACATTAACAAGCATGAGCAATGTTAGTGATGTAGGTGACTGCACGGGGCGAGGCGGGGCCGGGGCCACTGCTGAAATGGGACCCCCAGGCATTTACCTACATGGTAGAGCCCAGTCTGTTCTCAGCTCTGCCCCCCTCCCCCTCACACCCTTTCCTCCTCTGCTGTTTACGTGGGGAAAAAGGTAAAAAACAAGCAGCATAAAAGCTTGTAAATAAGTTTATTGGTTTTTACTGATAGATAATTAGTTATTAGCGGTACTGCATTTTAAATAAAAATAGCATAAATCCGCTTATGAATTATAAAAGTTAGTCAATTCACAAAAACGCTGACAAAAAGTTTAGGTCCACTGTAAGCGGAATAGCGCTTTAGCGCTCTCTAGCGGTCTGTGCCCACCACTGCTGGTTTCCATAGAAGTTGTTTTCATTAAATTACTGAAGATTCATTGCACGGGTTAAATAAAACTAGCAGTACTTCAAAAAATGCATATCACCTACCGCCTTGCATTCCAACATTTTAAATGGGAAAGTTCAGCTGTTAGTAACCACATCAAATTGTAGGTAAATTTCATTCAAACTGACTGAGCCAGAAGCATGTTGATTTGTGTTTGCTAATGCTCATTAGCACTGGCAGCATAACTTTCTGAGTGTTTCATTAAAATGTGTCCAGTCGTTCATGAGATGCTTTGTGAAGGCAAAGAAACAATAAAACACATATTTAAAGAAAATTACATTATCCCCTAACCCTTCATGACAATGAGTGATAATTTAATTTTCTTGTACACATCATTAATTGTGTTATGACAAGTATTGGTGAAAATCATTGTTTTTCACTTGTATGGGAACAAGTGGAAGTTGTTGTCTTTCAACATAGTTTTCTAAAAATAAATAAATAAAATTATGTGGTTTACAACTTTCTGAAAAACTTAAAGGCAAAGTTTTTTTTCTCCTATTATTTTTATTTTCACCTATTTTTTATTTATTGTGGAGTCATTTACAAAGTTAGCTCGTACTATGGTAGTTGCATAATAAAAATGTGTGTGTGTACCGGTATATATGTATATACAAAATAAGTCCATCCACAATAGTGGTCCCCGACTTACGAGCGAGTTCCGTTACTACGACTATCTCGTAAGATGAAAATTCGTATGTCGGAACACGAAACACGTGTCGCTCGTAAGTCCGGATTTTCGGTCGTAAGTCGGAAAATTTATGCTAGCGCTACTACGAACACTCGTTTTTCAACACAAACGTACATACTAGTTCATAAACATGCTCAGAAACTTGTTTACGAACGGTTAGCTAACACACTTTCATCTAAAAACACATAGTGCTGTATTTTCTGTATGTTCTGTACAACTTTACTGTTCGTTAGTCAGATCATAAGTCCGGAACCTCGTATGTCGATGCGCTCTTAAGTCGGGGACCACCTGTGTATATATACACACATACATAATAGCTAATC
Organism: Garcialebias charrua; assembly: GCA_038048925.1. Lineage (NCBI taxonomy): Eukaryota > Metazoa > Chordata > Actinopteri > Cyprinodontiformes > Rivulidae > Garcialebias > Garcialebias charrua. The sequence goes on along the minus strand of JBBPBX010046358.1, from coordinate 20,768 downwards.
TTCCATTCTTCCACTGCAATGATTTTATTAAGACTACCGTACTCTAGTTTAGGTTAGAAATCATTGTTTTTTAAATACACACCATAAAACAAACACAAATCCATACTCTTGTTGTTGTTATAATCTGTATAAACTGTGCAAAGAGAAGTACAAACTTTACTGCTGACCCTTGATGATTTTTTTTTTGGTCTCCTTGGCTCATTGCCAGCATTCAGGCCCACGTTTTGGTCATGGTTTTGTGTATAATGTGCTTGTCAGTGTTTGTGAGAGAGGGGTGGTGTGTAAGGGGAGGGGGCATGTTCGGGGGTGGAGGGGATGTCAGCTCATTAAGATCCATTCTTCCCCCAGCAGAGTGCTGCATATGTAACTCTTGTGTCATTACTCCTCCCCCTCCATTCGTTTTCTGGGAGTGACAGGAGAGCAAAGTGACAGGAGAAAAGGAGAAACGTTCTTTACTAATGCCCTGCTTGTACTGTACCTTGTTACTAAAGCCCTGGCATCTTGTTTCCTTCCCTACTTTTGTCCTTTCTTTCTCTTCCTTTACCTGCTGTCTGTCTCTAACCACAGGCCCAGTACAGTGTTAGGCTCCACACTGTCCCCCCATCAGGCATCAATCCATCTAGGAAAAGACTGGCCATTTCTATGGTGAGATACAGCTAAAATCCCTATCTCTTAGAACCTCATCTGATTTGGAAACATGAACACACTAGCCTGCAGAATTTTAGATATCCCAAACTGTCTATAGCTAGAATTAAGTTAAAATTACTTGTTGAGGGTAAAAATACTTCCCATTCACAAAGATGCACTTATTGATCAGCTACACCTGATGAACAGCCTGTCAGTTTCAGAAATAATGGAATTCTGTGGGATTCTCATTTGCATGTATGATATCCACTTTGTTCAATCCCAAACAATGCCTCTGTCCAACCATTGTAGGTAGATAATGAGATACAACTTAATATTCATCAAAACGCTTCTTTGTGCTGTACAATTCACTCTGGACTTCATGTGTAGCCAGTGGAAAGCTGTGCTCATAGAAATCATCTGCAAGTGCAACACCAAAAATGTGTTATCTATTTAAAGTCTAAGCCAGAGAAGAACTTTTGCCGACACTTGAAACACCATCAACATTTTGAACATGTTCAGTCTGAAAAAAGAAAATGGCAATGTGGCTAAAGCCCAAAGACATGCATGCATGCTAGACATGCTTACCTCAGCTAAAGTTGGGTAAACTACAGTTTATTTGTGTTTGGATGTTTTGGATTAAAATGTTCTGTACAGTTTTCTGGATTATACAAAGATGGAGAAATGGTCCTGTGACCTTGACTAGTTGGAGCCTTAATTAACAGTAAAACAAATTATTAAGCATTTTAGTTAAATTACTATTAAAGAAATCTGATACAATTTTGTGTAATTTTATTACACAGAACTAAAAAAAAAAAATAAGGAAGATTTCCAAAGCTCTGTAAATCAATTTGGACCAAGAAGATTAAATAACAAAAATTAATTTAAATTACACAAACACATGAGAAAGATTGTATATTTTATACATAAATGTGAGGTTAGTTTGTTTTATTATCTTCATCACATGACTCAGCTATTACCGTATGTGTATTTGCAACAAAAGGCAGCTGTTTTACAAAAATTTACAGATAATGCCAGAAGTTGGAACATATGCGTGAAACCATTAAAAGGTGTGAAATACGCCTCTGTAGCTCTTACAATAAGATCCAACAGTGAGGGAAACTATTTTTAAAAAACATAAAATTGATCCTGAATGTACATTTACCTCTATTAAATAAAATATTTACAAACTTTTTATATTACATTTTATTACCTTTCAAATGTCAGTCTATTCAGGCAGAAAATGCATCTAGTTTAGTATAAGTAAGGGTGTCCCCCAGGGGTCAGTCTTGGGACTACTATTCTTTATTTATGTGAAAAGTTTAATTTTAAAGTTTCAATTGCAAATTTTCCTTTTATGCAGATGATGATTTGGTATCCTGCTTGGCCTGTATTCAGCCCTCTATGAGCTGTAACTTCCATTCAGAAAAGTGGATAGCAAATGTTGTTGTCTAAAACTAGTTTATCTCCAAAATAAAAACTCATAGTGCTCTTTATTTAAAATAGTGTTATCAATGTTTCCATCTGTTTCTGCTTGTAAGGGTTCTGGTTTTAACTTTCAGTGTGACTGTAAAGATTTTGAAATTTAAACTGATTATTGCTATAAGTTAGACCTCAGTTTCAACATCTAGAAAAGAAAAGAAAAAGTAACTTTTGAAATTTTATTGCAAAAAATCCCCAAAACATTTCTTTCATTCAGAGTTCCAAACAGGCTTATAGCCGCCATGTTTCTGTCTGATTTACATAGGAGGACGTTTTCATTTGAAATACCCTTTCTGTGTTTGGTGTATGCTTCTGGTTGACCTTATCTCCATGTAATCTGTAAATATTCAATGCTGCATTTGGTTTTCCTCCCTCCATATTTACAGATTCATATGTTTAATAAAAACTGGGGATGTTTTTTGTTTTTGTTTACCTTATTGACTCCTGCTATGTGTTCCCAAAGCCCACACTGAACTGGGGAAATGGCATTTTAACTGTGCTGCTCCCTTTCCATAGAATCAACTTTAAATAGATTTAAAATCAAATTAACTGTTTTGACAAAATTACTTGAAAAAGTATTTATGTAATTATGAGGTGGACACTTAAACTGAATTATAATTTTTTTTCAGCTAAGCTAAATTTAAGAGCTGATTTTGGTTTTTATACTGCGACCTATCAGCTAATTCTCATTTGACTTATATTTCATGTTTCCTCTTGCATTTATTGTGTCATTATGTGTAGTCATGTTGGTGATTGTTTCTGTCTTTTCAACGATAGATTCTATCTATTTTTCTAGGTAAAGATAAGATTATGAAATCATTACATTCTGTTGATATAGGCAACCTATTTTAGACAATCAATGTCAATTATGAATTGTGTACAAAAAGTACCTTTTGATATTTTTACAAACAATTTTGGAATGAGTTCAATAATTTGTTGTTATATTTTTCATACTGATTTTTTGAAACAAGAAAACCGTCTGTAAACTGACCATATGCTCATATCATGATATTCATTGTATTTATTGTATGTATTGTATCATTACAGCCAGTAGTAATTGTTCTTTTCAGGTTTATTATTGCATGTTAGGTTCACAGTCCGTTGACACCCAAAAAACTAGACAGATAGATTTACGTGCTTCATGATGATTTATTTCCTTCACAGCCAAAACAGTCATGTTTGAGACTTATTTTCTTTGTTTCCGTTTGCTCTTTTATACTGTATTCTGTGAAGCCAAAGAGCAGTAGATTGCAATAAGATAACCAATTATATGCTAGAGGAAACCAGACTTTTTATTCACTTCCTGCTGCAGTTATCTGATGCTGCAGTGAGCAGAGGCAAAGGGCTGGGGTAATGTGACGTTTACTGTGCCCTTTATCCTCTTTTATCACTCTTCATCCCAGTTGGTTAGAAGTGGCTGGTGCTCTGCATCCTCTCTTAAACTTCACTGGCAGAAATTGTACGGATAAAACATTGTACAGTCCGTCAAATACAAAGTAGATTTTTTTTTTCTTCACACTGAAGTGTAGTGTCAGGTTGTGTGATAACTACTGTTCTTTTAGCATGGTCCCTGTTGATATGTGCGGCACCTACACCTGCTGCTTCAAAAGTATTTTGATTGTTGTCAAAAAGTGTTTCCGAACTCTGGCAGTTGAAGGGTACCACATCAGGATGAGGGCTGCCATGTGGGTGGCACTTTGGTCTGACATGTTCCTTTTCTTTTAAACCTTTGCACATGTTGCTGACACGTGGCTCACATGACGCTTGTGACCTCTTTTGCACTCTGCTTTAGTTACTGCATAGGCAGACTGATGATATTGATGATTAGGGGTGCGAATCTCTCAGTGTCTGGAGAATCGATACAATTCCGATTTTTGATTCACCGATTCGATTAAAAATTGACGTTCGATTCTAAAACAATTTTCATTCCAGGGTCGATGTTCGATTCAGAATCGATTTTCAATTTAGAAACCATTTTTGATTCTGAAACAATTTTCAATTGAAATCATGAAAAGATTAAACAATAATGTAAACAAATAAAACATTTATTTAAAACAATAATGTATGCTTGTAGCAAACATTAATAATGTCAAATAATACAGTATAAATACAGCAGCCTGAATTGTGAGCAGATGGGTATATGAATAGAATGCAGCAGCTTTAATCGGGTCCCGGAGGTCACTGGTGCCTATATCCAGCAGTCACTGTGCGAGAGGCAGGGGACACCCTGGACATGTCTCCAGTCCATCACAAATAATTCAAAATACAAACGTAAACAAAGATTTCAGCCTACTGTATTGCATAAACATTTAACTCAAAATAAAATAGACTTCAAAATCATATTGCATTCATCCATGTTTCAAATGTGTATGGATGGATTTTGTTTAAAAGATTTGTTTGGTAAATCTTTTCAACAAAAGCCATCTATCCATCATCTTTACCCGCTTTATCCTTATCGGGTCCTGGAGGTCACTGGTTCAGGTCAGATTTCTTCTTCTTTCTGCCACCTTTCATTTTATGTATTCTTTCATATACTATGAGATATGGTTTTATTTTCTTTATATTGTGTTTTTTAATGTTAAAAAAATATCGATTTTGGGGCTTTTAGAATTGATTCTGAATCGCCAGGACTAAGAGTCTCGATTCTTTTAAAAAATCAAAAAAAAAGTTCCTGCACCCCTATTGATGATACACAATTTAAGGTGCATTCACACCTCTTTGGGACAAAACAAACTTACCATACTGTAACTCTACCAACAAGTCAAGCTGCAGAGACGCTTTTATGCTCAAACAAGTTGGCCTAACGGAAAAATAAAAATAAACAAACTCCTATTACGTCATTTAGGCAAAAATGTCAGCATATGTTTAATTATGTACCGGTAGTCATCATTATAAAATAAAATTATCCTTCATTGTGATTATGCCAAATTCACAAAAACGTCTAACACATTTCGCTTTGACTCTTTCTTTTATTTTTTTCTTCTACTTTACGGAAACCTGAAACTTTTTCAATGATTTTTATAGAATTGGTATAGAAGGTTTTTCCAGTACAACTCCTTAGCCTTAATCTAAAAAAAGTTAAGTCTGGTTTTCTGGACATTCAAAAAACAAAACAAAAGCCGTAGAAACGTTTCGTCTTTCCTCCAAAAGACTTCTTCAGTCTGAGGTGCTGTATTCAGCTCAGTCTTATAGATCGCTGAATACAGCACCTTAGACTGAAGAAGTGTTTTGGAGGAAAGACGAAACGTTTCTACATTTTTGTTTGTTTGTTTGTTTGTTTGTTTTTGTTTTTTGAATGTCCAGAGCACCAGACTTAACTTTTTTAGAGTTTTCTACCTGGATTATTGAGCATCAGGATATCCTTAGCCTTAAAGACCGTGTAAAGTGAAATTAAATGTTTGTTTTTAGTTTGTCACATGGCATAAATATGTGTTATTAATCACCCATTTAAATCTGACTGATTAAAAACATTGTTTACCTTATAAAATTAAGTCTCAAAAATCATGAAAAAACATGATTTTGCCTTGCCCTGGAACGCTGGGGGCGTGTCAGTGCGTGGGCGTGGTTTCAGCGCAGCTGCGCTGTCCTGCTCCCACAGTGGAGAGGCAGACAGCAGAGCCAGTAAACCTGCTCTGTTTTTATCTGAATTCTGTAACAGCAGTTACTTTTTCCAAGAGTTACGCTGTTTTTGTAAATAGTTTTCTTGTGTGTTTTTAATCTGGAATGAATAAAAAAAAAAAAAGAGTTGTACCATGCGGGAATTGAACCCGTGGAGTTTGGGACGGAAGGCAAGCGCTTTATCCATTGACCTATCCAGGCACTACAGATACTTGGTATAAAACCACGTGGTATAAAAACATGTTATGATTTGTACGGGTGCCCTGACCATTGCGACATCCAGGGAAGATGCACGAACGAGGCATAATTGATTAGCTAGCTAACAATGAACAAAATATCTATGCTATTGCTATCTGATGCTATCTGCGATTCGCGAGTGAACGGCTCCACCGAGGCGAATTTATACGGCTGGAGCTGCAGGGGGTGGGGCTATACTAATGAGGACCGCGTGACGAAACGCGGTCCCGTTTAAACCACGCCTAAAAAATCCTGAAAAAGACATATCTTTATACACAGTTTCATCTATAACTCCAAAATTAATTGAGCTACAATTTTGAGACTTTTTACTCATTTACAACATTACAATTATGACATTTATAATGTTTATTTAAGAAAATATTGAAATTCACTTTACACGGTCTTTAAACTTTGTTGAGCGGTGTAGTTTTGTTCGAAAACAGAATAAAAGAGACAGTGAAGTAATTTGCAATAATTTAGTAAATACCCGGTGGCGCAGTTGGTAGAGCTGCTACCTCCCAGCAAGAAGATTGCTGGAACCTCCCAATAACCAAAAACATGCATGTTAGGCTGATTAGTAACTCTAAATTGTCCCTAGGTGTGAGTGAGAGAGTGAATGGTTGTTTGTCTCATTTGTCTCTATGTGGCTCTGTGATGGACTGGAGACCTGTCCAGGGTGTCCCCCTCTTGCAAAGTGACTGCTGGATATTAGCACCATTGACCACCATGACACGAAAAGGAAGAAGCAAGTAAAGATGATGGATGGATGGATCATAACAACAAGGTGATTTTCTACAACTGGGCGCTGCTGATTAACATCTAACAAGCTCAAATAATATCACAACTACAGCCCCAAATCTAAGATGAATTGTAAAGGAGGCTCCGTGGATGCATTACCGTCTCCTGGCCAGCTGTGCTCGCGTGCCTGACAACTGAGATTCTAGAACTGGCAGAAAACATGGCTCATGACAGCAGAAGGACCGGGATCGTCCCCCAGCACCTGCAGCTGGCAGTCCGCAGTGACGAGGAGCTCGGCAGGCTGCTGGGAAGAGTGGGAATCGCTCCGGGCGGAGTTCTGCCCGACATTTGGGTCCTGCAACCCGGGGGAGCTATAGAGGCCAGCCGAGTCTGTGTGAACGGATCAGACGGGATCTGCTGCCATTTTCTTTGGATCCACTATGGGACAAACCTTTACAAGAGATCCTTCCTGCCTACAGCCATCGGTGTCTATAACATCTCTTAATGAAACAAGGGTTAAGCGTTACAAAAACATTTAATTTCCCTTTGGGATTAATAAAGTATTTTTGAATGGATTGAATTGAATGGTAAATTCCCTCTGATGGTATCACAGAGATTTATTTAGTTAGCATCAGGGTCACATAATAGCTAAAGTTAGTGTATCAAAAAGGCGTTCAATTCAAGATCAACTGGACTTTATTTGTAACAGAAGACGTTTCGCTTCTCATCCGAGAAGCTTTATCTTGAATTGAACGCCTTTTTGATTTATCATGTCCTGGACGACTGAGAATCTTCACCAGCATAAAGTTAGTGTAGATAACTAAATGCAGGCGTAGCATCAAGGTGTCAAAGAAAGACCCATGTGAAAATGCTTTAAATCTGCATTTTATCTTATTACCAGCACAGGTCAATTTATTTGATTTTACAAAGAAACCTGTTTTAGTCAAACTTGATTGCTAAATTATGTTTCCTTCTAATGTGTTTGGTTTTAGTCAATTTCAGTTTGTGCTTACCAGCGTGTTGCTTTCATTTCACAAATGATAATGACAAGTTATTCCTGTGAACTCGTGATGCTAGTTCCAATGATCAGGTTTTTTTTTAGTTAGATGAGATGTAAATTGAATTTTTTGAGAATTAAATGTATTTGTGTGTATGTGCATACATTATTAGAAACAATATATAGCACACAAAATAAATCAAAAATTAGATTTTTTTTTTTCTTGACCACTTTGCCTCTGAACCATTTTTCAGAAGCCGACTGAACAAGGAGTTGAAGGCAGGAAACCAAAATATTGAGCTTTAATGTTGAAACTATAGTGTAGGACAATCATTTTTTGTTCAAAACATGACTCATTTATATTATTCTCAAATTAGTCTGTTAGGTGTTTTTGTTTTGTTATTGTTGTTGTTTTAATTGGAGCCATGCAAATTTAATGACAGTGAAAGCAAAATACAAGTTCAGATGTTAAAGCTAAAGTTACAAAACAATAGATATCACCAGTAACATTAAGACTTAGTTTAGAACAATTCTACACTTGGTATTTTTGTAAAACTTCGTAGTGAACACTTTTAATGCATAAATAAAAATACTATTACTGGTATTTAGTATGTCTGCATTGTGTTATCTCTGGTTGATTTAGTCTTAGCTCAAATGTATACATTGGAATCTACAGGTAGGTTAATACAGTGTTTTTCAACCTTTTTTGAGCCAAGGCACAGTGTTTTCATTGAAAAAATCCCGAGGTACACCACCAACCAAAATTGTAAACATAGATACACTGTATCCGCCTACATTTACCACTACCGGTGTATGAATGTCTGAATGAATGGGTGGATGGCTGGTATTGTAAAGCGCTTTGGGGCTCCTCACAGGGGGCTGGAAAGCGCTATATAAATAAGCTCCATTTCATTTACCATTTACATTAAATATATAGTCATTCTTATCAAAGTGTCTTGAATAGGAATGAAATTAACACAAAAATGTATTTTCATCATGTTCTATATTTCTTATTTCAAAGTGCACTTAACATGAAATTGCACTTAACATGCCTTCAAATACACCTGAACAGTGCCACACCAATGTGGTCTTAAAATTAAAGAGGATGAAATTGCACTTAACATGCCTTCAAATACACCTGAACAGTGCCACACCAATGTGGTCTTAAAATTAAAGAGGATGAAATTGCACTTAACATGCCTTCAAATACACCTGAACAGTGCTACCATTCTCTCTACATTTTACTCACTTAGTGTGAAACCTGTGCCTGTTTGGATGAACACAAAGCTGATATTCTGGCAGGAATTGAAGAAAAACACACACAAAGCTCTTCCTCAACAGCTCTCAGTCTCTCTCTGCTTTTAGTTTTCATGGCAGTTAGGCTGGAGAAGCTCACTTTGCACAGATATGTTGTGGAAAATGGGAGCAATGTCAAAATAGCTAAAAGTAAATCCAAAAGAGATGTAAGCCTTACTGTACAGTCTCACGTTCACAGTTTCTGCCTTCTTCTGATTTCCACTTGGGCCTTCATCTGGGTCCGAATTTTGTCCAGGGACCAGACCGGATTTAGTATTTTTTCTTTTGAAAAAGTTTTCCATCGCTGTTTGTTTGAGAAGATCCTCACTGTTGGTTTGTTTTGCTCACTGCTCACGTCACGTTCATGCACCGCTACTTCTCTTGTTTTAATGTGCGACGCTATGCTCTATACTGCCACCTATCGCGCGGTAAGGAAATTACACCAGTTAATAAAAATTTCATAATTTACTAATTTTTCACGGCACACCAGACGATCTCTCGCGGCACACTGCTGTTCCGCGGCACACTGGTTGAAAAACACTGGGTTAATAGAACAGTCAGATGCTCTGAAATACAAGAATTAAGGCAAAGTATTGGTATTTTATGGGATATTTACACACCAAGGAATGAATCAGTAATTTTATGATAAGGAGTGTGAGTAATGAAATATTGTCAGGTCCAAAATATAGGTTTATATTTTACATTACTGTTGATGAAAAGGAGTGAAACGCTTAAACCGTCTAAATTTTATGCTTGTTTTATTCTGTGTATACTTTTGCCATTGATTTTGTTGTACAGCGCTTTGTGATTTTATGTCTGTGATAAGCGCTCTAGAAATAAACATTACTTACTATTACTTACTAAATGAATGAGAATCAGTATTCAAAGTTTTACTAAAAAAAAATCTGAAAAATAATGGTACTGTTGAATAATGGGTTTAAAAACAACATCTGAATTACTCAATGGAAGTCAAAATCTGTTGGCTAATTCAAAGTTCAGTCACTTTAAAAGATAAATCCCATAAAGTTGAGCTGAAGAATCTTCAGATGCTTCCTGCATCTGTGGTTTGGATCAGGAGACGTGCAGTCTGTGTTACCTGATCAGCCGTGGACAACAGAGACAGTGTTTGTCTGGAAGACCCAGTTCTGAAGAATCATTCTGAAGATTCTGTTCTTCTTCTGGATCTTGCCGAGTCTGTCTTCTTTGGGTCGGTTCTCTTTGGATCTGTTCTGTTCAAGAGTTGGGACAGCATTCCAGAAAGACTTGAGAGAGGGAGGACGAGCTCAAGTATTTATGATGATGATTTATGATGATGGACAGAGACTGTTTGATGTTGTGGTTCTGGCTGTTTTTAAGATCATGTTTAGATGAACTGACCAGTGAAAGAAAGATACTTTTATTTTCTGCACTTTCTAAAGGAAAATCACTGCGGAGTATTTCAACTTATAACAAACCAAAAGTGTAAACTTTGAAAACAAACTTTGTAATCCTCCACTCAAATCCTAAAAGTTGTCAATACCTGTGTATCACAACTAATCAACATGTGTTAAAAACACTGCTGGAAGTGTCACATGATTTCAAACCCCCATGTAAAGATTAGAATGAAGTCAGGGGAGTGGTGGTGCAGACGTTAGAGTAGGTGGGCACGTGATTGGAAGGTCGCCAGTTCAACTCCCCGGACCGACAACATCAAAATGTGGGTGAGAAAGGTGAAACACCCACACCTGCCTCCACCCTTCGAAGAGGGAAAATGACACATCACTGATTAAAACAAACACACATTTAAAACATGAAATGATATGACGTACACATAACAACAACACAATGGAACAACAATGATTACAATGCTTTCATGACTGATAAACTTCATGCAGCCAGGACCACTTGTCAGAGGAGGGAGATTGTTGTACGGCCCAGGCTCCTCGTTACCATGGAGACGAGGTTAGGGGTCTGTGACTGGCTGGAGTTTACGACGGTGCCTGCAGTCTGTTTGAGGAGAACACGTGCATGATAGTTAAATTCATCCATGTTTGATGATGTCAAGAACAAATCCACACACACCTGTTATTGATTATTGATGGCAGATATTAGAAAAACCCGTATTGACACTTTGCACGTAAAATCTACAGATGTTAATTAAAAAAATGTGCATACAATTCTAAATATTACAGCCTTCATTTACATTTTACCCCCCCAAGTTAATGATTGAAACCTAAACCATCACATCTTTAGGGTGAAATATTAACACACTGATAAAAACAGAAAATGAAATAAGAAAATCTCATCTACCTCTGACAGCTACTGAAATGTGAGCTTAAAAAAAAAGTGGCTCTCATCCGTGTAGATTTTTTTCTGTCTATGAACCGTTGTGAACCCAAATTCATAGTGGAAACAAAACCACCAATTTTTTTTTTTCTTTTTTTTTTTCTTATAGCACAAACACACCTGCCCCACTCACTCCACACCACATCTCCTCACTCTCAGTCTCCTCTCGCATGTCTGTTTCTGGCTGCTGGTTGTTTTTTTTTGTGGTTGCTCCAGTGGATCAACAGCAAAGTGGATGAACTGGAGCTTTAACTGGTCTTTTTATTTTTTTTGCACATCCCAAAATATAGGTGAAGTCGGAAGTGGTTAAAACTCTTTTTTGTTGCTGTTTTAACTTCTTCTTATCTTATGGAAAATGTGCTGTGGTTTTTTTTGTGTGTTCATTGTGAAGCTAGGCTGATGGGTAACTCTGAAAACTGACAATAGGGGGAAAAAAGTGTTATTTTCATTTTTTTTTAAAACAACAACTTGTATTTCAACATTATTAAAGAAGTGCTGTACATTAAATAATCTCAGGTTCCTTAAAGCAGCTGGATCCACACCAGTCCAAACAGTTTCCCATAAAAAGTCACAGGAAGCTGCTCTTCTCCACTGCTTGATGTACGTCCACACAAACATAAATTGTGTTTTGCATATGAAAATGAGTCATGCAGTTGATAAAGGTGGGGGCACATAAAGTGACTGAGTACAGTAGATGTGACCCCAGTGGTACTGCAGCTGTGTGTGGACAAGTTGTGTGATTGTAGTGCAGACGTGGTTGTGGGTGCAGGACCAAACTCTCACACCCAGGAAGAGGCCCTGTTTCCCTTATCTAACGACAACAGAGCATGTGTCGCTATGGCCACCGGCTGTGCTTTTTATGGGCTTTGTGTGTGTGTGTGTGTGTGTCTCTGTGTGTGTGTGTGAGTGTGTTTGCATCTTTGTGTTTATGTGTGTGCCATGTTCATTGTTTGCCCGTGTTCATTGTTTGCTTCAGGCGTGGTGCAACAGCAGATTCGTTATCGTAGTCTTTCTTCTCTTACTCTTTTCTCCTCTTCCTGTGCAACTTTAAAAACATTTTCTTTCTTTCTTTCTTTCTTTCTTTTATTTGCGAGTTTACAAGTTTACATTAAATCATATTGAGGAACTGAACCTAGTCATAAAATTCAACGCTGAGGGTTTTGGCTATACTATTTTTGCAACAACTGAAAGAAAGAAACGTTTTCGGTGTGGACAGAAGGAACATTTAGTGCGGAGTTGTCTTTAAAAATCAGAGAGAGTCCACTTGGACTGCAGGAGGGACAGAGACAAGAGCTTCTGAGGACAGTGAAAGTGAGCAGAGAAGAGCAGATGTTAGCGTCTGGCTCAGACATGCAGCAGAACTGTCGGGTTGCTTCTACCTCCACCTGTGTGGATGAAATAAGTGAGGTATCTGTTGAAGAAATAAATTCAAGCGGAATTGCATGTAGATGAAGTAGTGTCTAAAATATAAGAGATGATGAAGCTGTGTTTAAAATACCAAATGTAAAAAGAAAAACAAAACAGTCAAAAGCAGTAAGAACAAAGAAAAGGCAGAAAAATAAAAGATTTTACAAGAAAATGAGTCGGATTTAGATAACTGATGGGTAGAACATTGAACAGATTCCAGCATCAGATCTACAATTTGAACAAACTTTGTCTTTTATTCCAGAGAAGGAAACAAAATGTAGCTGTAGATGATTTTTTTTTTTTCCTAAAAGAAAAATGTCTCTTGGTTCAGTTAAAGGGGACCAAATGTAGGATATATAATTTTTTGTGGTTTATCTGTGGGCTATCCAGACCATTTTCAGTCAATTTTATACACAAAATAATGCTTATATAATAAAATATCCCCTTTCTAATTCTGCCAAATTTCACTTCCGTTCTAAACGACCGGTTTATGAATAATGAGGTCTGAAAGCCACGCCCTACAAAGACCTATTTACATTAACTACGCCCTCGGTAACAGCCAGTATCTCTAATATGTTGTTATTTTAAAATTAGCTCTTTTTTATTACTCATTTGACTTACTGTTAGTGCTAGTAGCTTAAGATAACTTACCAAAAGCCCTCTGCGCGCGCTGCCATTTGCAGCTCCTTTTTTTAGCATTAGCTCCGAGGCTAATGATAGCTTTTCCTCCTCCGAGCGGGTAGCTCCGCTCGTTGCATGCGGCGCTTTTGGGAGCGACCACTGCTTCAGTCCACACACAAAGTTCACAGAATGTCTCGCTCCAGTTAATTTATCCGCATGAGGCAACCTTTGACCGGACCCCCGGACTCAAAAGTCAGTAGCTCCCAACAACTCCCGCACGCAAATGGTGTCTTCGCCGGCCGTCTGCAAAACAAAAGGCTTAAAAAAAAAAAAAAAGGGATGCCGCGACCGGGACGCGAACCCGTGTCCTTCGGATTACGAGTCCGGTTCACTACCTCTGGGCCAACCGGGTAGTTATGCAAAAGCAGTCTTTCATCGTATAAGAAATAATCACAACCACCTACATTTAGAACGCTGAAGTTTTGATTAGATTTTGATGAAGTGAAAGGTATTCTTAAAATAAATAAGTTGCTAATCTGAAAATATATCGATCAGTGGTGCTTGATGGTACAGACTGTCGCCCCGCGAGAGAGAGTGTGTGTGTGTGCACAGTTTTCTGCCGGCTGCGCGTTGGGAGCGATATTACACTAAAAATTGAACTAAAACGTAAAAATAACAATTATAAAGTATTATTATGTCGATGTATATATCTAGTCTCACCTCGATTTCTCCAATGACAAGATACGATCTCCGCTCTCCTGCGTGGTGCTCAAGTGTCGTAACCGCTCAACCAAACTGACAGTTGTGCAACAGTAGTCCTTCATCATATAAGAAAGAAGTCCAAACCGCGAGAGTGTGTGTGCACAGTTTCAACGAGACAGAGTTCATTCAAACAAGGTAATAAAACATTCTGGTTTTACTCGAGATGTGCTGCATGGCTGGAGCAGGGCAAACCCCTAGCCCCCCGGGGGATAAATAAATGAATAAATGACCGCCAGGTCAGCTCCTAAACCGCTAGGCAACCGTGACATCTTTTATACTCAAGTGGGTGGAGCATCACCAGGGGTTGCTAGGTGAGTCAGAGTTAGAGTCAGAGAGAATTTATTGTCATTTGCACCGCATGTAGTACATGTGTTGAAAACGAGATTATGTACACAGGGTCCCAGTTACATCCAACAACAAATGCAAGAGAAATACAATAATAACATCTAGGATTAACTAAGAGAGACATCACATCAGCTAGTAATACACTAAGCCCTAATGTAGTAGAAAAACATCATTATAAACAGCAGCACGAACATGAGCAGATGGTCACAGATGAACGCAGCAACAAGAAACAGATCAGTATCAGTATGATGTGACATTTTGCAGTGTTTATTCTTATTATTTATTTATTCATGAGTCTGACAGCCTCAGGGTAGAAGCTGTTCCTCAGTCTAGTGGTTCTACATTTGATGCTCCTCAACCTCCGTCCCGAGGGGAGTGGTGCAAAGAGTGAGTGTGCTGGGTGAGTGAGGTCTTTCATGATGCAGGTGGCTCTTTTTCTGCATCTGGAGGTGTAAATGTCTGTGATGGTGGGGAGACTGACTCCCACAGACTTCTGTGCAGCCTTCACCACTCTCTGCAGAGCTTTTCTCTCTGCAACTGTGCAGCCTCCATGCCACACGTTGATGCTGGAGCACAGGACGCTCTCCACTGCACACCTGTAGAACGAGGTGAGGACTGGGCTTCTCAGACCGGCTCGTCTCAGCCGTCTGAGGAAGACGAGGTAAGGGGCTGGACTCAGGTTTGAGGTGATTGGCTACGGTTTGTGACGTCACAAACCGCAGGAAGTGTGAAACGGAGCGTTTTTAATCACAGACAAATAAATCTACTTAGAGTAAATAAACCACTGGGTGCATTTTTTTGGCACAAGGACTGTTTTTTTATGAAGTAAATACCCAAAGTTTAGTAAAAAAACATTAAAAAGTGAATTTTGCATGTGTGGTCCCCTTTAAGTGCATTTTGATGAGACAGGCAGCACGGTGGCACAGTTGGTAGAGCTGCTGCCTCTAAGCGAGCAGGTTGCCCCGCTTCTAATCCATTTCTGGGGGGCTTTCTGGGTGGAGTTTGCATGTTCTCTCTGTGCAGGTGACCAAAAATATACATGTTAGACTGATTGGTAACTCTAAATTGTCTCTAGGTGTGAGTGAGAAAGTGAATAGTTGTTTGTCTTGTTTGTCTCTATGCATCCCTGTGCTGGACTGGAGACTTGTCCAGGGTGTCCCCCGCCTATCTCTCAGTGATTGCTGGACATGGGCACCGGCAACCCCTGCGACCCAAAAAGGAAGAAGTGGGTAAAGATGGATGGATGGATGGATGGATGATGATGATGATGCATGGATGGATGGATGGATGGATGGATGGATGGATGGATGGATGGATGGATGGAAGGATGAATGGATGGATGATGGATGGATGGATGGATGGATGGATGGATATTTAGGTGTTTGTTATGGTGTATGTGGAGGTTTTGAAAAGGTGTGGTGGAAAAAACAGAAGTAAAATTAAAGAAATGGTATTGGCTTTTACCAAGTCAGTCCCACAGGAGTTATACACTTATTACTAATAATTTGGCAGCTTCTACACAGTGGCATCCTTTTGCTGTAATGGAACCACCAGCAAATGTATTAATGAAATTACAGAGTAATTTTGCAGAATTATTTTGGGATAAACTTCACTGGATCCCTCAATGTGTGCTTTTTTTGCCAAAAGGAGGAGGACAGGGTTTAGTTCATCCGAAATGCAGAAAAACTGTGTTCAGGCTACAATTTTTGCTGTTTTTATTTATTTATTTAGGGGCCAAAAGGTATTGTGGAGACAAGTGACAGAATGTTTTTTCAGCAAGTTGGTAACCTGGGTTTGGGAATAACTCGTTTGTCATTGATTATTCAAGAATCAGTACAAATGGTCTCAACATGTTATAAACATGGAAGTTAATGGATGCAGGAAAAATGGGGAGTTCTGCATCTTTATTTTGGTTACTGATGGAGCCCATTCTTAAGGGACAACATTTAGCCTCTTCATGGAATAAAACGCCCATGATGTGTAGACTTTTACTAAACAAGAGAGTAACAACCATTCAACTTCTTGAACTAATGGGGGCTGACATGGACAACTCTTGCTATTGCAAGAATACCGTACTGGAAGTTTGCTCTGTTTGAATAGTAGATCTGATGCTGGAGAAGTTTAAAAGAGCTTTATCTGAAGAGGACAAAAGTTTGATATCTGGATGGGCTCTTAACACCTGATGAAATGGACAGCTTCCCTAAACTGTGCATCAGGCCCAATTTTATAGATTAATTATGAGTCCCCTTCTGGAGAAGGACATTAAAGTATGAACTTCACTGGACTCTGAAAATGGAAAGACATTCCATCAAAGGTGTGTTAAGGCCCTAAATAGGTGAAACTTAAAACAAAAAGACACACCGTGGAGGGATTTGTTTGGAGGTAAATTTGATGTTTTTTCATTCAATCTTTATTTAAACAGCTTAGTCCCATTGAGCCACGAGGACTCATTTAGAAGAGAGGCCTGTTAAACCTGTTGCACAAACCACCATTGACCAAGAATACTGGTGACTCACAGTATGGCAAATTCTACATGGTATTAATTAGTCCCCGACTTACGAGCGAGTTCCGTTACTACGAGGTTCTCGTAAGATGAAAATCTCGTAAGTCCGTACATGTATAAAAAATTAATTTCTTACTTTGAGCGCAGCTTCTCTCGTCTCTTAACTCCGCCGCGTTACGTCTGAGGTCCCCAGCTTTCTAAAGCACCACGCAGTCCAAACTGTTTAAAGGAAGGACTGTTAGTATGCTAACTTCATACATTTGGAGCCAGAAAATTATTTAATAAACTTACCGAAAGCCGTTTCTCCGCGGTGTTCATTCATCCAAACAAGCTGCCCACGTTAGCTGTTGTTAGCCCCCACCAGATTAGGCCTGCTCTCGTTAGCGCTCGTTAGCGTGTAGCACATCCAAAAAAGGCTGTCGGAGCTGCTTCTCCACGTTAGCTGGTGTCCATCCGTCATTTTAGGCGAGCTCCCGGACATTGAGGCGAGCTCCCGGCCGTCGGTTCGGTTCTGGTCCGCTTAGCATTTAGCCAAGCCTTAGTTTAGCCCATGGGCTAATGTTGTCGCGTGGCACTTTGGGAGCGATCGCTGAGCGATCTGCTGCTGCTGCTCCTGGTCAAGACACATCCACAAAGTTCACCGAGTGTTTCCAGCTATTTTATCCGTATGAGGCAACCTCTGATCGGATGCACGGTCCTCAAAAGCCAGCAGCTCCCGGTGGCAGAAGGTCTCTTCGCCGGCATGTCTAATCCCCGCCCGCTTAGCTCCGCTCGTTGCATGGTCAGGCGGCCGCGATCCGCTCGTTTTATGTCTGCCGGATATGCGTTGGGAGCGATCGCTAATACGCTAAAAATTGAAATAAAACATAAAAATAACAATTATACTTTATTTATAAAGCCATTTAAAACAACCACAGCTGCAACAAAGTGCTGTACACATGAAATTAAGAGCATTTAAACACACACACAAACAAAATATTTATATTTTTTTTATTTCGTATTTTTATTAATTATGATAACCTCGTAAAGTTGTAAGTCCAGACGCTCGTAAATCGGGGTCTACCTGTATTGTCCTTTGGGGGAAAAGTTGGAGAATCTTTCACTAGCTTAGTATTCTTTTTTGTTTTCTTTGTATGGTGTATAGAAAAAGAAGGAGTTTGTTGAATTTATTGATGAACAAGAAAAACTAGCCGTGTTTCCATCAAGGTTTCTTGATGCGCATTTTGAAGTATCGCATCAGAAAAGCTGAATGGAAACGGCACGATTCTAATTAACTTCCTCTAATTCGCAAAAAAGTTGATACGCTCGCTTGAGGTGGTTTTTGGGTTTTTCGAATCAGAGCCGATGCGCAAAACGAGAGATGGAAACAGATTTGCCGACTCAGTTCTGACGTAGCGAACATTTACGTCACGTGACTTCGTCTCCGGACAACATGTAACATCGCTAAAACTAGTTGGCATGACAGAATAAATACAACTTGCCCGATAGCAACACATACCTGAAATATTCTCTCCATTTTGCCGAGATGTGTGGTCGGGTCCTGTTTTCAACCGCTACTTCCTGTTTACTGTAGACATGCGTAACGCTGACGTCTGACGTAATGACGCTTTGCTTGGCCTGGTGGATGCGCTTCAAGCCAGTTGATTGAAACACTTCTGATTCACATTAATTTTTATTTACATTTTTGCGAAATTTCAAAAATTCGCTCAAAATTCGAATTGAAAATAGATGGAAACACGGTTACTGTTGATATATCTGAGTAGGGTAAAAAAAAGATATACAGTATAGAGAACAGAGTTGTGATAGCACTTTTTTAAGAGTATGTTGAAATCAAGACTGATACTGGAATATAAATATTATTTAGAAATGAATGAACTGGAATCGTTTCAAGACAAGTGGGATTATAATGTCATTTTATTCACGCTTATTAATTCAGAACTTCTTTTTGCAGACGTGTTGAAATAAGTTTGTTGTAAATATGAAGTAATATTAATGGAATTGAATATTTTTTTAATAAAATAAAAATCTTTTTTTCATCCTGTTTTAGTTTTCCATCTCTTCTTGTTTTTTAGTGTGTGTGTGTTTGTGTGTCTGTCTCATCCTTGTTCTGACTTTGAAGCGGCAGTGACAAGTTGGGCAACATCAAAATTCAGTGGCACATTGTCACAGGTTGGGGTTTGTTAGGTCGCTCCTACAGCTTAATTGAACAGAGGACTGGAGCGAACGAGTGAGATGTGAAA
>JBBPBX010046357.1:8800-20352 GCA_038048925.1 Garcialebias charrua | reverse complement strand
CACATGCACACACACACACACACACACACACACACACACACACACACACAAACAAACACACTTGCTATATAATTATGTAGATGTATTAGCATTTACTTTATGTCCAAAGACATGGTCGCCTGCAGGCTTATTCAGAAAGAAAAAGATTCTGTGTATGCACTTACATGCATGTTCATGCATTATCACACAGACCATTCAAACTACACACAGAATATTCTCCAGCACTGCTGCAAGCTGACAGGATAATTCATCACTGCAAGGTGCTGGGTATGCTGGGTTTGCAAGCTGGACAGTGTGTAAGCAAGGAGCCAGAAATGCATCTTCACACGCACACACGTGCATGCACCCAGGTACATGCTACTGTAAATTCACTTTAATGCACAAGTAAGAAAAATTATATATTTCTAGTGCAACCAATTTAAACAGAATCAAACTGATGTTGGTACGATGGTAATGAATCATAGAACTGTCAGAGTTCAGTTGTTTTGACCTTTTTTTCTTCTTCCTATAAACAGTTTCTGATGTGTTTTGTGGCAAATGGAGGTTTTTTTTTTCGAGAAGTTCATTGTTCTTGTAAGGCACAGGATAGCTTAGTAGACTTTTCAACCCAAAATATACTTGTTTTAATGTAATATGAATTGTTTTACAGTGCACAGCTGTTGCAAAGTTGTTTGCCTAATACAAGTGAGCCTTCTCCATCCTACCCAACCACATACACACCTTGACTGACACACTAACACACAGTTGTGAAGGCAGTCTTTCTAAACTGTAAGACCACACTCACAAGTATATGTAGTGAACTGGCAGCACAACCTGTAGGTGTTTCTATAAAGACAGCTCACAGCTCATTAAAGAACATCCAAATCATCCATCCATCCATGATCTTTATCCGCTCCTTCCTTTTTGGGTCATGAGGGTCAATGGTGCCCATGTCCAGCCATCACTATGTGAGAGGCGGGGTACACCCTGGGCAGGTCGCCAGTCCAGCAGGGACACATAGAGACAAATGAGACAAACAACCATTCACTCTAAATTATCCCTAGGTGAGAAAACGAGAGTTACCAATCAGCCTAACATGCGTGTTTCTGGTCTGTGGGAGGAAACTGGAATACCCGGAGAAAACCCATGCATGCACGGAGAGAACATACAAACTCAACCCTGAAAAGTCCCTGGCCTGGATTCGATCTGGCAACTTTATCACTGGGGTAACAAAGTAGTGACTAGCAGGTTTGATAAAATAGGTTGCAATTTACTGCACCAGAACCATCCAAAAATAATATGAGTGACTCATCATCTTTCTGTGCCTCTGGATATTTATATTTTTAAATCATCCTTATTTTTCTAAAAGTGATATTTATTCTAGATATACCATATTTTCCGAAGTATAGGTCACACCTTTTTATGTTTTTTTCAAGGCCTGCGACCTATACACCGGTGCGACCTATATATGGCTTGTTATCACTTTCGGTGAAACAAATTTTTAAATCCAGCTCATTTCACAATTATGTTCATTTATTAAGGAAAAGTTCAGCTCAGACACATATTTGCTATAATTTTTATCAAACAAATAATTGTTTTTAAGTGTTAATCTTCTTAAAAGCCTTGCTGTGCGCTCCTGTGGCAGACATTTGCAGCAGAGCTAAACGTAGGTGCGACCTATACACCAGTGCGACCTATCTAGGGATTTTTCCAATCTATTGGTGATAATTGGACAATGTGACCTATACACCGGTGCGACCTATACACCAGAAAATACGGTAGTTAGATGATTTCATGTTTTGTTTTGTTTTCCTTTAGTGAAATGGCCAAGGTTCTCAAAGCTTTTCTAATGTTGCCCCAGATTCCAAGATCTCCCAGCAGTGGAACCCCTGAACCATTGTGAGCAACAGGAATAATTCCCAGTTGCTAACAAAACAGGCAGCATGGTGAGGGTTGAAATGACTGCAAATGGTGTCCTTTTAACAGTCTATTCTTTTTTGAGTGGTTGTCTTGAAAAGGCCACAATGATTTTTCCGTAACTAAATTATGTCAAATCATTTTTTGAGTTTGAAGGTGGGTGATGAGCCTGAGCTATAACTCTTATCAATGCCCAGGCTTGCTAGAATACCCTCAATGTGAGAGAAAAAATGTTGATTGGGTACACGCTTTTATTTGATTGGTTATTCAAAGTATTAGTTCTAACTCTTTTAGTGGTTTGATTCTGGTAACAGACACAGATTACCCTTTTAAAATTAATTAATTATTTGTTTATTATTATTTTTGGGTCATGTTTTAAAAATGTTGGAGGCCCTGACAGAAAGCTACCGTATTTGTCGCTGTAAAATAAGCTCCGGTCTATAATACGCTTTGTCCAATTGTTGCCAATAAACCAGAAAAAAACGTACACAATACGCTTCGGTGTTTAATGCGCATCTATTATGCGTCACCGGCGCTATGCGACGCGTCAGCGCCTCATTTGCCCTGCTTACTACTATGAAAAACTACTATGCAAAAAACTCAGGACAGTATTACACTCTATTTCATTTTATGATTATGGTTATTAAATGTTGGTGTTTTTGGTGTTGGTGAAACTTTATATACTTTTATACTACTATGAAAAACTACTATGCAAAAAACTCAGGACAGTACTAAACTTTTATTATTTCATTTTATGCTTGTTTATTAATTGTTTAGTGTTTAGTGTTTAAATGGTTACTGTTGCACCGAGGGACTGAGAGAGAAATGCAATTTCAATCCTGTGTATGTCCTGTACATATTGCAGTTTTGATAATAAAGTTGACTTTGACTTAAAATGGCGGTGGCAGAAGCGAGCGAGTACAAAGAACTTCACAAGGAAACACGGTAAAAACAATTGTTTCTTTGCGAGAAAAAATAATTTCTTAGCTGACTTTATAGCAGACGTGCTCCTGAGCTTAACGAAATGTTCAAATCAGCTGGATTAAAAAAAAAAAACTTTGCCGAATTTTAGGCAGGCGGCTCGGACCGGACGCTTTGTTTCTTTAAATTTAGCTAAATAAACGCTTAAAAAATATATTTCTTACCTGACTTTATAGCAGACGGGCTCCTGAGCTGAACCAAATGTGAAATCAGCTGGATTTAAAAATCTGCGGTGTGGTTTATGAGTGGTATCTTGCAAACAAAAACAGCGAACCTCACAGCTAAGCTAAATGCAGCTACCGGTACACCCAGAGCAAGGGGCGGGCAGCGACAGAGTCAGTCCGACCAGAGGAGGCTTTTTTCGGACACATGAGCTAGAAACGTCTGGAAGTGGCCCTCCTCTTCCTCTTCGCTCTCTGAGTCCTCTGCTGGCTGCTGCCCATAGCGCCCGTAGCGGCCGAAACTGGTACTGCACCATTTTTGCCCAAAATGAAAAACGAAGAATCAGAGCGAAAAATGGGTCTAAAAATATGGGGAAAAATCCATAAATAATACTCTTCGGTGTTTAATACGCAGAACATTCAAATGAGCAAAAATACAGCGTATTATACACCGTTTTTACGGTAGCCTACTAGCAAGTTGGATGTAATGATAGTGCCTATTTGTCCAGAACACACTATACTCCTTCAGCAAATGCTCACTCTGTATATCATTTTTATGTAACTAAGGTTTTATTTCGGCAGGAATGGGTCTTAGTGATTGTGAGATCAAAAGGTAGCCAGTCTGAGAAAAAGTTATCACCATACGTATACCCTTACACCTAAATTTGATTTTTTTTTCTTTTAATGACATAAAATCATCTAGCAAAGGCTTTCGGAGGAGACGGAGGCTGCCAACATGCCTCAGTGGGCAATTTCAATAGTGTGATGGCCTTTTCCTTCTCTGAGCTAACAGTTTTTGTAACTTTTACTAGATTTTCACCCTTATGATTTCATTTTGAAAGTGATTCTTGTAATCAGAGGGGTATTTTATAACTGAGCTGAGTCACTATGTGGCTGAGAGAAGCTTCTAAAATAATAATAATAATAATAATAATGAATTCCATTTATAATGCACTTTTCATTAATAAAAATCTCAAAGTGCTACAAATTGTAATAAAGCAAAGATCAAAATAAAACAAGTGATAAAATCAAATAAAATCAATAATAATATCGACTAAGATCAAGATAAAATCATGTGGATGCAGATTAGGCTTGCTTAAAAAATAAATAAAATAAAACAAGTAAAATCAATAAAATCAAGTAAAATCAATAATGATATCAGCTAAGATCAAAGATAAAATCATGTGGAGGCAGAATAGGCTTGCTTAAAAAGAAAGGTCTTTATGCTGCTTTTAAAGTCAACCAGTGACTGTGGAGC
Source organism: Garcialebias charrua (assembly GCA_038048925.1). Taxonomy (NCBI): domain Eukaryota; kingdom Metazoa; phylum Chordata; class Actinopteri; order Cyprinodontiformes; family Rivulidae; genus Garcialebias; species Garcialebias charrua. The sequence continues at coordinate 16,056 of JBBPBX010046357.1, read as the reverse complement.
TCTCAGGTCATCAGGGAGGGAGTTCCACAGGCGGGGGGCAGCCACACAGAATGCTCGGTCTCCCATGGTCCTCAATTTGGTCCGAGGAATATAAAGGAAATTACTGTTCTGTGATCGTAAAATATCTATCGTAAAATAGTCATTTTTCATACTGTCTTACCTCCATTGAACTGCAGAAACACTGTCTATCCAGCCGAACATACCTCTCTAGTATGTTCACACATTTTAGACAACTTCAAGTCCTATTTGACTTTAAAAACATAAAATGGTACATGGCATGTACTTATACAGTGACTTTCTAATCAAGTTACTCAAAACACTTCCCAACCCAATTTGTGCCTTCATATACCCATTCATACAGCACTCTACTACATCTCTACAAAGCTCATCTGAATCTGTATAGACCAATCAACACTTTAGATCCCATTTATACACCGATGGGACACACATCGGTGTCTTGCCCAGGGACACTTCAGCATGTGACTGCTGGTGGAATTAAACCCCCAACTCTCCCATTGGGGGATGACTGCTCTAACCACTCAGCCAAAGCTGCCCCTATAAAATAAATATGATATAATGATGATATAATATAATGAAACTGTTAGGGGAATTTATGTAAAGGTCACAGATGTTTTCACTTACTAATGTTAAATTAATGTAGAACCGTGTGTGTGAAGTTGAGTTTTTTTATTTTATTTTTTTTGGTCTACTCAGAGAGGAGCCTGATAACTGATAACTTGTGATACCTTCAAGATCTGTGAGCTGTGAAGCAGAGGTTGTGTTGACCTCACTTCTGTCTCATAAGCATTATAAATACACACTTATTTATGCTGTCTGTGAGCAGACCTTGTGACCAGAGCTTCATGTACCATATTTGTAAGCCTTTTTCAATGCTGCTAAATTGCATGTAAAACTGGGTTGAAAAGATCCTGTTATCCTCTTTGTGGCTTATTTGATCAATGAGATGATTACAGTATAGGATAAATAATTTATACAACAGAAACTCTCAAAAAGTAATTTCTGAAGGTACATCTACGTTTAATTACCTTCAGAAGTGGACATAATTCACGATAAGTGCTACAGCTAATTGACCTTAGCAGAGACAATAATTTCTATTGCACATTGAATTTTACATATGTTGAAGTGAAAGTTGGTGTGGTAGTGGCTAGGAGTCTTCCCCAAATGTTGTCTGGGCACTGATAGATTGAAGGATGGCTGATTTTCACCATTGTCATTATTATTTATTATTTATTATTTATTTATTTATCTTCTTTCTGCCACCTTTCATTTTTTTTACATTTTGTACACTATCATTATGAGATTGCCTTGTATTGTTTCTTTTGTAAAAAAATGAACAAATTTAATAAACATTAAACATTAAACATAAACATTTTTTTTATTTTGTTTGTTTTGTATAAAACTCACATCACCTATTTTAAAAAGGGAAATTTATCAAAAATGCTATCTTTGTCGATATTTTGTTTTTATTTTATAGTGTCTCAATCCAGTTTATATATTTAGATACAAAGTGTATTTTAAAATCCTTTGTTCTCATAATGCTTTCATACCAAGCCGTCTATAATAACAAACGCACTATTGAGCTGACGGTTTTTGCAAACAGGTTAAACACTGTTGCACAGCAGTCTGTGATATTTTCAATAAACAATTTACCTCCACGCCCACAAGACATCTTCCATTGATTTGATGAGAAACAGTAAAGGAAAATATATTACACGAGGGACTGGCATCACAGATGAAGTCGATACAACCTGTGAAGCTCTTTTTCTCCCTCTTTTGGGAAACAGTGTTACTAATGACAGTCATCTGCATGTGTATAAGTTACTTTAGGTACTTTTTGTTTTTCTTACACAATTTGAATAAACACAAATACAAAAATAATACAAATTCTGACTTTTTCAGTACTTAGTATTCCAATGCGACAAAATATTGGGCCTAAACGTGTTGAAAAATCCTCTGTATGGAAGCAGGACAACGATTTCAAGGCAGACATCATACTGTCAAACAAAACAAAGATTGTCAGTGTGTGTTTTTGACTTTACTAAAACAAAAAAAACATCTGTCACTGCAGAAGAAATCTTCAGCGACGTCTTCTGCTGTCACTTGCAGAAAATGATTATCAGTTTCGAGCTTCTCGGTGCAATTACTGCAAAATAATGCAGGCCATATTTTGTCTGACTTTTTAGAATGTAGGCTTTCTCTCAAATTTTAACAATTTTCATCAGAATAACTTACCATCTGTGTCAGAAAACAAGGTTCTAACTGTGGCAAAAAATAATTATACTCTTGTTGTTTATGAATATACAATGTAAGAGATTTTAGTAAGCAAATGCAACGAACTGTATGGTCTGACTTACCACTTCAATTTCATGAAGTGCTTTCTTGAATTAGATATAGTAAATTAGGGCCATTCTTTAGTATGAAACATATGTAATTATTAATATGCACAAATACAGCATATGCTTAAGTGACTTTTAGCATGTCAGTGTGTTACATGTTATAGTATTAGAAAAAAATAGCAATTTACTCTTTTTTTGTAACTGATGGAGCTAAAATCAAAGAGGCATCCAGGAATGTCAAATGCATGAAACACAGGATAATTGATGAAGGGCAACCGAGTCTCATCGTGTTCAAGTGAAATGACAATTTGTCATTTGTGACAAACCAATTTATACATCCATGTCACATGTACAGTAGTTGAGCCAAATGTAGGCAGTCTGAGGGCTGCCTCAAGAACAAACAAGACCTTTAATATTGTATCAAGGAAAACAATGGATAAGCACAAACTAATACATGAAAGTTAACAAGATCTAACAAAAACAAGGAAAATACGTGGAAGCATTTGTACTGGGAACAGTGATTAATGAATGACAACAGGTATGGTGATTACAGTTTGAATACGTGGTACAAAAGCTATAAACAAGAATAGAGGCTATTTAGAAAGTTTAGAACATAAACAACCTACCTCCCCAAACATACAGTGAAACACACAAAACTAAACTGAGAAATTAAATACTAAATATTCAATTTGCAACAATCCCTTTTTTTTTTTTTTTTTTTACATAATTTGTCTTGTCAGAAGATTATGTGTCTATCCCAGTAATTTCTGTGAAAATTAGAGGAACACCCTGGACATGTCCCAAGTTCATCATAAAGCATGCAAGGCAAACAACCATGCACGTTTGTGCTCATGTTTAAATAAAAAACATAAATAAAAATAAAGTAATCATGGATTTTTTTTAAGACTATAAAAGGAATCTGATGTACCCAGAAAAAAACCCTTTGGGGGTGCGGTGTCAGCAGTGCAGCACTGGACAGGTTCAGGTCCTACTTAGCAGAGCATACTTTCTGTGTCCGCCTTGGTGACCACGTGTCCTCCTCTGCTCCTCTCCTGTGTGGGATTCCACAGGACTCAGTCTTAGGACCCCTCCTCTTCATGCTGTACCTGTTCCCTATTGGCTCTATTTTTTAGAAAATAAGGGATCTCCTTTCATTGTTACGTGGATGATATACAGATATACGGTATGTCCTGCTAAAGAAAAAATGACTAACTCTCTGGCCCCTCTGTTTTCATGTCTGGAGGACATAAAGCCTGAATGGCTGTGAACTTCTTAAAGTTCAATGAGGGAAAGACTGAGGTGATGGTCTTTGGAAGCTCCACTGAGACTCCCAATATAGATGTTGGTTCCTTGGCCCAGTATATCAGGCCAACTGTTACAGATTTGGGGGTCAAAGTCAATGCTGGACTAAAATTAGAAATCAATGCTGTTGTTAAAACTAGTTTCTTCCATCTGAGGCAGCTGGCTAAGGTGAAACCAATTTTTTCTCAGTGGCATTTTGAAACAGTAGTTCACACTTTTGTGACCACCTGGCTGGACTACTGTAACGCACATCTCTCAGCTTCAGAGGGTACAGAATGCTGCTGCACGGCTTTTAACTGGCACAGGGACATTTCTCCAGTTTTAGCCTCCCTTCACTGGCTGCCCGTACATTCTAGGATTCATTTTAAAATTATTTTATTTGCTTTTAACGCTCTTAATGTACTTGCCCCGCCCTATCTGTCTGAGATGCTACGTTCATACACACCCTGTTGATCCCTCAGGTCATGTGATCAGCTGCTCCTGAGTGTGCCGAAGACAAAGCAGCTCAGAGGAGACCGTGCTTTTTCTGTGGCAGCTCCTAAACTGTGGAACGACCTTCCCTTGGACATCAGACTCTTCCCTGTCTGTTTTTAAATCTAAACATTCCACTCTCTAAACACTCAGGCTAACGTTAATGCTGTCTGAATTACATAATAATAATAATAATAATAATAATAATAAATAATAATAATAATAATAATAATAATAATATAATAATAATAATAATAATAATAATAATAATAATAATAAATTCAATTTATACCGCACTTTTCATTAATAAATATCTCAAAGTGCTAAAAATCTCAAAGTACAACATGATATCCACTGACAACAATTAACCTTTTTTATTCTTATAATATTCCACAAAATCCCTCTGACCACAAAATATTCATAATGCTAAACCCCGACAATGTTGGAGGAAAATGGGGTTTCTGCTCCTGCAGTTTAGGAGTGTTTCACTTTGGGACAAATTGAGGTCATTGAATGGTCACTTGCTGGCAAACCTGATGGATTGATCGACGGGAGGTGTGGCAGGATCCGACTCATGCAACAACAACAACAAAAACAAAAAAAATCATAGATTTTACTGGCCCATTTAAGAGTGTCATAATTTAGCCTATTCCAATTTTGTTCCAAATTTATTCAATATTTTGGTGAATCTAAGGTTTGAGTTTCCTTACAAAATCCTAATGATGTTTCTTTTTTTCTTTTTTTTGCAGGAGTGCTGAGTTAAAATTTTGGGGTACATGAGCGCTCCCAAAATGAGGCTAAAATCGCCAATGATATTTGTGTTGTTAGATGGGGCAGGAGCAGTGGTGTAGTCTATGTGATACTCAGGCATACGGAGTATACCCACTAGAAAAGCTTAAGAATTTCAGTATACCCACTTAAAAGTGCCCAATGACACATGACTTATCATTAGACACGTGTCATTGATACGTTAAACTGCAGTTGAACGCTTCCGAAACAATCTAACGGTATGCAACGCTGTGCTTTGATACTGTTGCATAAATTCTCTAACATGATTTTAATACAAAGCCTACTGTTTTGTTTGTTGTTCATTTATTCATATATAAACATAAGAAAAAAATTGGAAATGTTCAATACGCTTAAAAATCAAAATATATTAACGATTACATTGTACTAACCAGTGTACTTTGGTTTCTAAGCACAGTATACCCACTACAAAAATGTAGACTACACCACTGGGCAGGAGATATGTGACATTGCAGAACTGTCTGTGTGGAACTGGGATTCCCATCCTTGTGTATGTGTTAGTCAGAATGGAAGAGGAAAAAACATGAAAAAAATCCAATGTCTGGAAGAAACTCAGGCAACAGTAAAGGTCAGCAGTTGTCTTGTTTACCACATGGAAACAAGCTTGCATTTATCCAATAAATCATGTGTAAATCATGCTCAAACAACTGGAAATAAGTTCTGTAGCAACACAATGCACTCAGGCGCTTGAATTTTCTTTTGTTTCAGGGGGAAAATAAACAACAAAACAAACAATGCAGTTTACAGCGTACAAATTATAAAAATAACTCTTCCTTAGTACGAAAATATCTTATTCCTGATTACATCAAGTAGCAATGAGAGTAGAATATTTTTTTTTTATTGGAAGAGAACAATACCTGGTTACTTAAAAAAGTAAGTCATGATTTAACATGTTAAATCTCTAAATGGCTAAATAATTCAAACATAGCGTTCTAGTGGTACTGAGAATACGTGGATTTGAAAATCATTTAGAGGCGTAATGACTGAGTTCAATAAAATCATGATCAGCAGAGAGAGAGTAAAAAGATTGATCTAAAAATATCCATGTTTGTTGTTAATCTGTTACATGTCTGAAATTGTTAGTCATGTGATGTGAAATCCATGCAACAAAATTAAATATCCACAAATAATGCTGAAAGCCAAGTGATGGACTTTTTGTTGTTCTTTGCTTTAGAGACACTGATCATGCCTACAGATGATAGTTTTCTCATCAGAGTTTCCACCTTACTGTATTGTACCAGATTACCGGTAGCTTTCTTGGAACTTAAGATGAATGATGACCCAGCTACTACAAAATTAATCATTCAGAACAAGGATACTCCTTGCAGCATTTTGGCAAATTTTACAGGGGCATAGTAAGTATGCAGTGGTCTTGTAAGTGGGATAAGACCACAATGATCTTGATCATGTTCAAAACGTTATTTAGTGAGATCCTGGTGGTTTATCATTGCGGTCGCAGTGATCTGAGCTCATGGGTGGAGTATGGAAGAGGATCTGCAGGGTATCCCTGACAAGAGGCTCACACACTGTTGTGGCTTGGTCTTTGGGAATTTGAAGCAGAACTGGCCTAAACTATGACTGTAATTGTGACACAATTGTTTAAACAACCATGTTGCCAACTTGATACCCGTTCCTGATTTGACAAAGTCATGCCAAGGTAACTGCACAGAGCATTGTGAGACACAGTACAGTGTTCTGGGAAGGCAGAAAAGAGTAGGAAAAACTATCTTCCAGATAGGAAAGCGCTATCAGCCTAATGATTATCTTCACACTAAAGGTTTTCTTTTTCCTATTTTTTTTTTCAGTCCAGCCATAACAGCTGCAACTTGTACAGTGTAGCAGGGCTTCAGTCCAGTGTGAATGGTTCCAAATGTAATATTCCTCAAAAAGTACGAGAGCGATTTAAGTTGTACTTCCCACAGTGTAAAACTAAAGAAAACAGCCTTTTCAGCTTATGTGTTATAAGGTTCTATAAAATACTACACTCAGCAAGGTCTGCCAAATTTACAGTGCAATAAAAAGCATGCATTGAGGAAAAAACTATCCATTTTAGAAACCCAGGATCCTTTAAAGTGGAAACAATTCCATATATTCAGCACCATGAGATGCAGAAAGTGACTGCACTTTTAAGTATGTCATCTTTTCTCCAGTCACTCCTTGTATCTTTAGTACTGCTACAAATCTTTGATGTTCTTTGTCTGAGTACTTCGGAAAAACTAGGTTAGATGGAGGATTTGGGATCTTGCGTCATTATTTTGGCAATATAAAAGTCTGAAATTCACAGTCACTAATGAAGCGTAGTAAAACAGTTGTGTGTGT
>JBBPBX010046356.1:2742-26624 GCA_038048925.1 Garcialebias charrua | reverse complement strand
CACAAGCCATAGGACAACCCACCCCAACCTGAGTCCAGCCCCTCACCTAGCAACCCCTGGTGAGGCTCCACCCACTTCAGTATAAAAGACGTCACGGTTGTTTTTCCTGAGTTCATCTCAGCACAATGGCTCCTAGAGTTCGATGTTTCGTTGTTGGCTGCATTACACAACATGTGTCGATGCACACTCTTCCAGTCTCAGAGAACAGAGATGCGTGGCTTAATTTTATTTTTAATGGCAATGTCCCGGCGACATTACCGAAGAAAGTTGTAGTTTGCGCAGCTCATTTCACAACAGACTCATTTCTCAACTACCAACAGTACCAGGCCGGATTTGCACAAAAACTTCTGCTTAAGGAAGGTGCTGTTCCATCTATTCATCAAAGTTCTGCAGATGACGCTAGTGTAAGTACAGACTGATGTCTTTTAAATTATTTATTAGCATTCGGTATAAAGACGTTTTCTTATGTACCTCGATTGTTTAGCTACAGCCTGTATTAACTGAGAATTTGTCTTCACGGCTTCACAGGGTCCCATATATACGGCTGTACGACGGAGCTTAAGCTAGCACTAGCCATTTCTAAAGTGCATGAAATGCTAACGTAAACCCTTTGGAGGGAGGAGTTAATGTAAACAGATTTTTGAAGGGCGTGGCCTTCAGAGCTCATTACTGTATTTTAAACAGCTCGTTCTGAACGGAAGTCAGAGCCGGCAGAACTAGAAAGGGGACATTTTTATTATCTAAGAATTATTTTGTGTATTAAATTGAATGAACATGGTCTGGATAGCCCACAGACATACCATAAAAATTTATAGGACCTATAATTGGTCCCCTTTGAACTCACTTTGAAAGGAATTTTCATTAATTTATCATTTTGTTTGCAAAAACTAACATAGTTGAATGATACAAGATATATATGTTGTGTCACTACTGTATATGCAAAGTTACAAAATCATGTCACACACACACTTTAAGCAATGGCTACATTTTCCATTTCTCCTTCCAAGCTGAGCTCATAGATTGTATGGCATGAAGAGAGAAAGACACACGTGGCGGTGTTTGGTCCTCACACAACCAGTGAGAGTGTTGCATTGTCTTTTGTCTGTGCTGGGAGACGGATGAGCTTACTGATACAACCGGAGTGACTGACCAACAGCTTCTGTTTTGTCTCGTCAGTCCCAAAAAACGTCAAACGTTCTGGCAACGTTCAATCTTGCTTCTTTGTGTTTCTATCAGTAACTAAGCCCTCCTGGTTCTTCTTCATGGTGTCATGATTCAAAATGGTGCATAAGAAAGTGACTTATGCCTTGACCCAGGGGTTCAGCTTGTTTGGCTCTTTTTCTACAATCCTCACCGTCCATCCGATCAATCTGCATGTCCTCTTCCATCCGAGTCAGCTGAACTCCCATGGACCTTCATCAGTTTAATAATAACGGCTGTTGTGGTCAGAGGAGTTGCTTTGAGTATTTCAAGACACCTCCAGTCAGCTCCTGCCTTTGGTTTTTGCTGCTCCATGTTCAGCGTGGGGCTGATACCAAACTACCTTGTAGCGTGTTTGTTGCCTGATTAAAAGATTGAAGACACCTGTGACACTAATTAAAGTCAGTCACTTAGTTTGAAATATGACTGTACTGCAATGCTTAATATTCCCTTCAATGCAGAGGATTGCACCTGTGGCTCGAGGGTCACGTGCGTAAATGAACATTTATTTCATTAATTGTCATCACAAGAGGCTTCAGCAGCTTGTCTGCCCAGCTTTTTGCAAATATGTGCATGATGGTAATATTACATAGAATTAAACATATTGATATTCCAACATACAGGTGAATATGGAGATTTTCTCTCAAATTTACCAGAAAACTAAAGTTTTATGATCAACTTTATGAAGCTTTTATGAAGGCTTACTTTTGATAATAAACAGTAAAGTTGAAGTAAATGACTGTTTCTGTTTTTACCTTAAAAATAATCAAGTTACAAATAAATATAGAACAAACTGGTCTATTTGTTTTAATTCACTTTAACTTTATAGTTTTATTTTTCAAAGGGGGATTTGTGATTACAGTAATTGGTTTCACAAACTAAGAAATTTATCACATAAGCATGCTCAGGTCACTGTTTAGATTTTGTCATAAGCAGTTGTCTTTGAAAATCATTCCGGGCTCTTTTGTTATTCGTTTCATCCGTTGCTTCGGTTTTCTTAAATTTGCTCTTGTGACCATGTCCAAAGAGGTTGTTGACAGTCCTGTGGACCTTAAACTTCTGTATTTGTGCAGATATATACTTGGAGATTATTTACCTTTGTAACATGCCTGTCGACTTTCTTACCAAAATGATTTAAGACAATGTTGACCCCAAGTTAGCAGACTGAAGAAGTGCTTTTATTTGCAAGAGTTGATGATGTTCAGGGCTAGAAGGGAAAAAACAAAGGTGAGTATTTGTGGTTCTTAAGGTTGGGTGAATCATATCTTGTAGTTCGTCTTGATCTTACTGTGTTTGTTTTGTAGATGGAGCCGGAGAGGAGGGAACGACAGGGTCCTTGGTTTCCACAGCTGGAGATGACCCAGAGGAGGTGGCCGTCATTGGAGAAAGGAGCAGGTTGTTGTTTGGTAGTTGCTGATTCAGGTTGATGTTTGGATGGTTGAAGGGGCAAAGTCACAAGGAACGAGGAGGCAAATACACTGTACAGGTAGTCCTCAGGTTACGACGGTCTCGAGTTACGATGTTTCGCAGTTACGCCATGCATCTCATTAAAAATTTTTTTTAGATTTTTTTAATTTTGAAAAGCAGAAACCCAAGATGGCGCCTCTTGTTACGGCACGCTATCTAACTCCTCTCCTGAACTTTTTACTGTTGTTCGTGTTCTGCCTTTTTTCATCGACGATGCATCCTCGCTTCTGGTCTATGATCGCTCAACTCTTCCAAGTCTCCAAGACTCACTGACCAACACACCGGCTACTGGCAAATATGGACATTTTAAGCCTCCTCCACCTCTACCGTTCCTGGCGTCCATTCCTGCCTACCTACAACGCAACGCGAGCACGTTGCCACGCAACAAGCGACGCAGAAGACGCGGAACGAGAGCAGGCGTCCTGGTGAGGTTTAAAAAGTATCTCTCCTCTCACAACACGCCGACGGCTGGCTTACCTCCTGAATTCAGCGTCTTTGATGTCCGTCGTTCCTTCGCTCGTCGCCACAGATGCCTTGTTGCTGTCAATCATGACGTCAGCGATCAGTATCCATTTTGTCCTCCCGTAAGGCCAAAGAAGCGAGGCTACGTTAAACAGAACCTCCGCCCGCTCGCTCGAGCTGAGAGTGACGTAACTGGCTGTGTTCCAGTACGTGCAGCACTGTTTAACGCCAGATCGATCACTAATAAAACTTTTATATTAAGTGATTTGATCTCAACTCATCATCTGGATCTGTTTCTGATTACTGAAACCTGGCAGAAACAGGAGACAACAGCTGCTTCTCTGAACTCCTCCCACCTGGCTTCTCTTATCTGAGCGCTCCGCGCGGGGCTGGAAGAGGGGGAGGGCTCGCTGCTATGTTCAATGAGGAGGCGTTCAAGTGCCGCTTGTTGCCTCAGAAAAACTATAACAGCTTTGAAAGCATGCTTTTTGTGCTGGAATCTGCTAAACCGCTGCTGTGTGGCCTCTTTTATCGGTCTCCACAATACAATAAAGACTTTCTCAGTGAGTTTTCAGAACTACTGGCTAAACTGCTGCCAAAGTTTGACTCTTTACTTTTTTGTGGAGACTTCAACGCACACATCTGCTGCCTAAGTAATCAACTTGGATGTGAGTTTCAGGACCTTCTGGACTCTTTTAACCTGTTGCAGTCTGTCTCGGGGGCCACGCACAGTCAGGGTCATGCACTGGACTTAATTATCTCCCACGGCCTTCAAATATCTGCTGTGGAGATCCTGGACACCTGTATTTCAGACCATTTTCCCATATTATTTGAATTTTCCACTTCTCCTGCACAGAAGACTATTCTCCCAACACGTCTCTGCCGTTCCATCACCCCATCCACCCCAAGTCAGTTCACTGATGCCTTTAAGAGCACTGACTTATGCTCTGCTGTCAGCCTGGACCCATCTCTACATCCTGAGGACTTCACCTCCTTCCATCACACCTGCACAACAATCTTGGACTCCATCGCTCCTATCAAACAGGCATCTTCAAAAAACAGACCATCACCATGGCTCAACAAAACAACGCGAGCTCTATGACAACGCTGTAGGAAAGCAGAGCAAAAATGGAAGCGGGACCGGCTTCATGTATCCCAGGGAATACTTAGAGACTGTCTCTGTGATTATCAAAATGCTGTGAAGCAGGCCAAGTCACAGTACCTCTCCAATTTAATCTCCACCAGCTCCAACCGGCCGAGGACGCTATTCAACACACTCCAGTCTGTCATCAATCCATCTGTCAATGTTCTGAAAACTGCCACACAGTCTACCTGTGACAACTTTCAGAGCTTTTTTGTCAACAAAATAGACTTTATCAGGCAGAACATTGTCAGTCCATCCAACATCATCCAGTCATGTGCGTCTGCAATAACCACAGCTGTTTTTGACCAGTTCAACCTGGTCTCACTGCCCCACCTCATCAAAGTGGTTCAGCAGATGAAACCAACAAACTGTTCTTTGGACATCATTCCATCAAAAATATTCAAACATTCTTTTGATGTAATTGGTCCTTGCGTTTTGTCATTCATTAACAGCTGTCTAACTTCAGGCTTTGTGCCATCTGCTTTCAAACATGCTGTGGTCAGGCCTCTTCTCAAAAAACCAGGCCTAGATCCTACAGCTCTCTCTAATTTCAGACCAGTTTCCCATCTGTCATTTCTATCAAAGGTCCTAGAAAAGATTGTTTTTATTCAACTTCAATCTTTTCTAGAGCTCAACAACCTGTTTGAAAATTTTCAGTCAGGTTTTCGAGCTCGTCACAGTACTGAATCTGCACTGCTCAAAGTGCAGAATGACATTCTTCTGTCTCTGGATGCAAAAAACCCTGCTTCTGCTGGTGATGTTAGACCTCTCAGCAGCTTTTGACACCGTTGACCATCAGGTACTAATCAACCGTTTGTCTCAGCAGGTTGGCCTCCAGGGGACTAGAGTGGTTCAGATCTTACCTGACTGGGAGAACTTTTTCTGTCATGATAGGTGATCTGTCCTCCTCTTCATCAACCCCTCTGACCTCTGGCGTACCACAGGGATCTATTCTAGGGCCAGTCCTCTTCTCTCTTTACATGCTGCCATTAGGATCAATCATTGCACGTCATAACCTGTCTTTTCACATGTATGCAGACGATTTACAAATCTATCTGCCAGTCACTCCCAACCCCTCACTCAGTTCAAACACTCTTGTCAACTGCTTAAATGACATTAAGCACTGGCTCTCTCAAAACTTCCTCCACCTAAACACAGATAAAACTGAATGCATTTTATTTGGTGCACCTGATGACACCAGCAACATCCTTCCAGTCCCAGGCCCTGTTTACACAGACACTGTGTGGGGGAAACGCAACTTTTGGGTATGTTAATTAGGTAGAAAGTTTTGCGTTGACATGCGCGAATTCTGTGGATACGACTCTCTCCCCCCTCCACCCCCGTACTCATGAATTTACTGTAGTTACCATGCTGGGCCTGTAGATGGCGCTGTGATTTTTGGAACCTTCACTACTGCGCATGCGTGCCACTGCTGCCTGATGTAAACAGAGCACACGAGGCAGCCTGTTTTCCTCTCTGGCTAAAAGTTCAGCTACTACAAGTTGTTGTCAACAAGTTAACAACAAGTTAAAGCTGGAATTTGGATAAGAGTCAACAGATTTGACACCAAGTGGGGCCGCTTCATCTAGCAAGCTGCACACCAGTTGCTGACTGGACCGGAACCGCGTCAACATGTCTGACTTTAGTCCGTGAGAATCAGCTGATTTACAGCAGCGCTACAAGGTAAACCATGTTCTTAATAATGTTTCCTTGTGTTTAGTTCGATCACAGAACAACCAACTGAGGTTTTATTTTTATTTTTTTCCTGCGAGGTCGAAGCTGTTCCACGAAGCGGACCGGCGGTTCGGATGTGGGTCCAGTTTCCACCAGGATGAACAACAGAGTCCAGTTCATTAAAGTTCGGTTAACGTGTTTTTAAAAGTGTTCAATTTAATTCTCAGTGTTTGTGACATGAGTTTGTGGTGTTGAATAAATAAATAAATTAAAAATCAACCTGGTGTCTTCATTTTCAACATGCAGCATGTTAGGCATGACGTAACGAGTCCAGATAGCTTCATTTAGCTCAGATAAATGTAAATATCTCCCACGCTAACATAAATACTGTTTATTATTGTTAAACTGTTAATATATAGCACATTTAGTATGTTATAGTGCAGCGTGACACGTGAAATGTCCGACTGCCTCGTTAACAGCGACAACTGGATCCAGGCAGCTGGCTCTCTTCCAACACAGATGCAGGTAAGGTGTAGAATAATTAAATATGAGAATCAAAATATATTCCATCAGCTATAGTTCAGAAAGTGGTGCGTGTGTCCACTGTCCAGTCCACCGCCATTGTTAAAATGCCGGCTGTCTGCGCGTGCGTGCTGCGTGCATGTGTTCAAACAAAAGCTCCACGGGAGATGTTTACATTATCAACGGGGGGTCAGCGAAAAACTTCCACCTTGAGAGCAGGGTTCAAAAACCATCGGAGTCATCGAGGGGGGCCAGCAGCGTCGTGTAGGCGATAAGCAAAGTCGCAAAGAGAAAGTAGCGGTTACACTCAAAATACGCGCCGTGTAAACTGGCCCAGTGTTGGTTTTCCCCTCCCCCACTTCAACCCGGTGGTCAGAAATCTTGGAGTGCAGCTTGACTCCAACTTAAAGTTTGATAAACAGATCAGTTCTGTTGTCAAGACCAGCTTCTTTCAGCTCCGTCTGCTCTCTAAAGTAAAGTCATTTCTCAGCCGTGGTGATCTGGAGAAGGCCATCCATGCCTTTGTGACCTCCAGACTTGATTATTGTAATGCTTTGTATGTTGGTATTAATCAATCCTCCATCTCCCGTTTACAGCTTGTACAGAACTCTGCCGCGCGCTTTTTGACCAACACACGAAAATATGAACACATCACTCCTGTCCTGTCCTCTCTACACTGGCTCCCGGTTCAGTTCAGGATACAGTTCAAGCTGCTGCTGTTTGTTTTCAAAGCTCTGAATGGACTTGCACCTCTGTACATCTCAGAACTTTTGAAAGTCCATCAGCCCGGCAGAGCTTTACGATCTGCCAGTCAACACCTGCTGGAGGTGCCTCGCTCAAGGTACAAACAATGGGGAGACCGGTCATTTTCTGTTGCCGGCCCAAAAGCCTGGAACAGTCTCCCCCTTGAGCTGCGTGCCACCTCTGATCTGACTCTGTTCAAAACCAGACTGAAGACCCACTTGTTCAAAAAAGCTTTCAGTGTGTAACTTTTATTACTTTTGGTATTTTAGTATGTAGCATTTTTATTTCCATTGCCTTGTTGTTGTTTCTTATTCTATTTTCATTGATTTATTGTTCCAGTTTATTCATCTTTTTATCCTGTTAAGCACCTTGGTCAATGCAAGGCATTGTAGGAAGGTGCTATACAAATAAAGTTTATTATTATTATTATTATTCCGAGTTCCTTCCGGTTTTGACGGCAGAAGCTTGACGTAGCTTGACGTAGGTTGACAGCAGAAGCAACGAGCACTCAGTAGTTTTCCACTATTCAGTGGAAAATACAGGCGGCCCGGCGGAGGGAAACGGCAGAGGGATACAGAGCTGGACCCAGGCGGAGCTCCAGAGAGTAGGAGGCTGGGTTTGGACGAAGCGAGTCCGTTCAGCGGTTGCTGCGCTCGAATGCATGAGCTGGAAACGCTCTGTGAACTCTGTGGAAGTCTCAGAGCTCCAGGGATGAGGAGGCCAGCTTAGGACAGACCGTGTCCGATCAGAGGTTGCTGCATGAGCTGGGAGTTGAACGGCGGTTTTATGTCGTAAACGGAATGGAGAATACAGCGGAGGGACGGATGGACGAAGGAAAACAGCTTCACCAGCATACCAGTTAGCTGCGGAGTCTACAGCTGCCTGTACTCTCTGAAAAAGCTAAGTCTGGTCCTCTGGACATTCAAAAAAACAAAACAAAACTTGTTGGAGCAAGCTGGACAGGCAACAGCTGTGGAAAAGTAGCTGTTTTATGGATGGCGGTTTTACTACGTAAACGAATGGAGAATACAGAGGAGGGACGGATGGATGAAGGAAAACGGCTTCACCAGCATACCAGTAGGTTATTAACCGTTTTTCCCCTTCATTATGGCTCCTAAATGTATGTGTTTTTTGATAATTATGTAGGGTACTGTGTTAGGATAGGCTAAGTGCTTGGTAAAATAAAGTATACGTATAAGGTGCAGTTTGGACGTATGTTTCGAGTTACGTCGAAATCCGCTTTACGACACCACGTAGGAACGAAACTCCGCCGTAAGTCGGGGACTACCTGTAGTTATATAGCACTTATCTTATTAAGATACTCAAAGCTCTTTACAACACAATCTGTGGCCTCATTTACACATTCATACAGCACTCTACAGCACTCTACTAGATCTCTACAAGAATAATCAGTGCTTTATCACATTCATACACCAATGGGACACACATCAGAGCCAATGAAGGTGCAGTGTCTTGCCCAGGGACACTTCGGCATGTGACTGCTGGTAGAATCGAACCCCCAACAGTTGCATTGGAGGAAGACTGCTCTAACCACTCATCCACAGCCGCCCAGATCTTGGAAGACTTGGAGGAACAGGACTTGGAAGTTGCTGGAGAAGATAAAGGTTACTAAAACTGTTCAGGAACTCACAGACTGTTCGTAAAATTTACTTTAAGGTATCGTGATGTCCCAGAGTAAGAAGAACAACTGGCTGGAGCTTTTATGCTCAGCCGAGCAGTCCTCCAAACCAGGTGCAGGTGTGGAGTGGTGGTTGATTAAAATGAGTGGCAGTTGTGGAGAAAGTGAGTGTGACAGGAAACCTATGAATCTCACACCTATAAGCTCTTCAGAAAACTCTCCTCTTCTGTCGTCCGTGTTCAGTGCAGTACACACCATGATACCAAATAGCACAGTGACTACCGTCACACTTTAAACAGGCAAACTGACTGAATATTGAAGACACATGTGATGCTGATTACAGGGCACACCTTAGTTTGACATGTCCCCTTGGTTTCAACTGAGGTATCATTCTCTTTGTCAAGACCAGATACATCCATCAATCAATCCATGCATCTTTAGCTGCTTCTTCCTTTTCATGTGGTGGGGCTCACTGGTGCCCATATCTAGCAGTCACTGTGGAGAGGCTGGAGACACCCTGGACAGGTTGCAAGTAGGCCTATCGGGATAAACAATAAATCAATTACATGATAAATTTAAACTATCAACCTCATTATCATTTATTGGCTTTATTGTTTCTTTGTTTTTCTTTGTACTGAAGACACTGGATAACAAAAGGCTCAACTCTGGTGCTCTTCACTGACGCCTCTAATTTCTTTTCTATTTGAAATCTCTTTTAACTGACCAAAAGCAGGTTTTTGGCATTAAAAGCATCTAAGCTGAGAAGCTAAGCTACGAGCTCCACTAGCAGGACAACTTCGGGAAAAAACCTCTGTCTTGTCGAAACTCCAAAATTCCCGGTTGAAACTCGTGCCTTTGTGAAAAACATTGTTGTTCTCTGCAAAAAGAAGCTGAGAACTTGTTTATTGATTTTTCTTATTAAAAGCTGCGTATGCTATGCTAAATTGCTCAAACCACACCAAGCATCCGCCATTTTGAGAACTGAAAAACAGGAATGAGAGACAGTCCATGTCAAGGGGCCTCCTTCCCATGTTTCATAGAGACACGTTGCTCGCTCCCTCACTATCCATCCTTCAGTTCAAACAGTCTTATACTGCCATCCAGTGATCAAAAAAGGTAATACACACAGAAATTAACCAACATTCTTCTTAAATTTTAAATTAGACAACTAATAATTATTGACCTCCATGTGAATTCACATTGTAAAAAGCCCCACCAGAGAATGTATTTTTATCGGAAGCTTTGTGGTTTTAATGTTGATTCAACTTTTATGAGAATGTTTTATTCATGTTTTATTGAGCCTATTTTAACCTTTACCTTCATCTGTTGGTTTGGACTTTTGACTTGGAAGAACAAGAGCAAACTCTCGGGGATTGTCAATGTGAAGCATAGACCTAAGGAACCTTGCAGACCTACACAAGGTGAGGTCAGTGAATAAGGCCAGGCAGATTCTCGCAAATCCTGATCATCCACTCCATGACGAGTTCAGGTTGCTTCCATATGGACGCAGGTTTCTGAAACCCAGATCAAACAGATTGAAAAACTCATTTATCCCTGCAATCAGGTTTCTCAATGCACACTAATTTTAACACTGTTACTTTAATGTTTTATTGTCTTGTGTTTATATATGTATGTATATATATGTATATGTGTATGTGTGTGTATGTGCATATGTGTGAATATGTACACACCTATTGACTGTGAAGCTAATTGCCCCTCGGGGATAATAAAGATACTTGAACTTGTCAAACAATATTATCGTTTATCGCAATCATTTCTGAGACAATTAATCGCCCAGCAAAATGTGTTATTGTGTGACAGGCCTAGCTGCAACAAGTCCATCACAGGGTCAGTTTCATGGGTTTGCCAAAACATTTTCAGTCAAACAAACGTTCAAAAGATCGGTTTTCATTTGTTGATTTTCATTAATTCTTTTTCGTATTACCGTATTTTTCGGACTACAAGGCGCACTGGATTATAAGGCGCAATATCAATGAACAGGTCAATTTTCTTACACAAGGCGCATCGGATTATAAGGGTCACTGTCAATTTTTAAAGAAAATTAAGGGATTTCAAGTGTGCCGCATAGTCCCAAAAATACGGTACTGGTTTTGCTAAATTAGGGTGAAAAGTTGGATTAAAAAATGTAGAATTAGCTGAAAAAGCTGAAACAGGCTATATACAGAAATTATTAAGTTAAATACCTTTGATACCAGCACATTTTCTTCATGTCTCAATAAAAGCACTGTCCTGCTTGTTATTTAAATCTAACCCAAGAGAAAAAGTTATTTAATTGTTCCCATGTATATATCTTTAAAAGAAAAAATATATAATAAGTAAACTTGAAAAGAAAAGTTTAATTAAAAGGACTCAGCACTGAAGACATGTACAAAAAAAACAAAAAAAAAAAACCAGAGGGAGGAAAATAATAACTACTGTATTTTTAGCCTGTATGACATATTTATGGATTGTTTTTTCTTCTTAAACTTTTCACAAACTATCCGAGGATTAAATATGAAACAAAGATTGAGGCGCTGAGGTTAGAACAAAAGTTTATTTAGATACAGCAGTTAAATGGAGTAACAAATGTGGTCTTCACCTCCTCAGCAGTGGGGCTGGTGCCCTGAAACACAGAATAAACATTACATTAAAATAGTTTACACTTCTCCATTATAACAGGATTAGATAATTTTCTACAGCGTGAATGTGGGTGAAAAGAAAATTAGAACTTCAGCTCCGAACGAGGGTCTGGTCTTAACCAGGCTAGAAGGCCTCGGGACGTGTAACAGTTTTTTGAATAAACAAATAAAATATTTGCGGACAATTCGAGACAAATTGATTAGCGTCGAATGAACCTTCACGGTTGGAAGGATTGATCAAAAAGGATTATGGCATTCTATCTCAATAATTTTAGGTTATAACACTTAAACAAACTGGAAATTTGGAAATTGCAATGGGACCTTCCGTTAGCATAGCATAGACTGTCCAACAGCGGACATTTTATAACTTTGTAACGATAGACAGCTCACAGCGGATTCGCTTAACAAAGCATACAGAGTGACGTCGTGTAGAGAAACGATAAGCAGAGAGTGGATTACCAATTTGGAAGACGTACTTTTGTGAATAGCTCCAGTGAATGTACACGTCTTGCGGTCACGCAAAAGACAGTCGTTTCCTGTACAGCCTGAGTAGGGTTGCCAGGTGAGAAATGTAGGATTATCGTACACCCATCATAAACAAAATAAGTATGCTCTATAGTCACTCTATTGTTGAATACCGTAGCGTTTAACAGTAAACAGGCACTCACAGCTTTGTGGCGTCAGTACTGGGGGGGAACCATAGACATTAATACGCATTATTGTCTGGTGGCAAATAATGAGCTCTACAGAAAGTCTTCTGTCACATTTAGAAAAGCACGATTAGCTGGAATTCCAAGACGCCTTCAGGGTTCACAAAAAACTCAGACAGACAGTTGCGACAGGCTGATGGAAACCAATCATAACTACACGTTCGCAGAATGGCCAAATGATTGTATTTTTGGCCTTTTTCGGGATTATCGATCGTACATCGTACAGAGGGCAAAATTGTCGTACAAATACGAAAATTACCGTACAGCTGGCAACACTGAGCCTGAGTATAATGGAGACCCCTGATGGATGAAAAAAGGTACTGCAGACAGGAGCATAATAATTTCTAGAAAAACCAAAAACAGGTCGGAGTCACTTTTATATGTAATTAATTTGGTCATCCAGTTGGGTTATTCGTTCTGAAACATCTAATAAAGGTAAAAGGATGCAGGTACAGATTTAAATAACTGTTTGGAGTCAGATGAATAAAATAAGCCCCTGAAACGTGTATAACACAAATAGTTAATTAACTATGCACACTTAGGAGGTAGTAACACTTAGCACAATGAAACTTAAGTTTGATATTGGCTTGTATGAAATATGGACATTAAAAGCAATAAGAGGACAGATTGGGGTTTAAAGAATAATAAATAATAATAACAATAATAATGAATTCAATTTATAACGCACTTTTCATTAATGAAAAGCTCAAAGTGCTAAAAAGGGAGTAGCCCTCACCTTCTGATGTGCTGTTGACATGTTGAAATTATTGATTTGCAGTGTGATGTAGAATTGAAGGACAAATTTGCCTCTGTGGGCTTGGAAACATTTTACAAGTATCTCTTACTACTATCCTAAACTGACAGCACTGGCTGCAAAAATGTCCATGTTTGGGACTACCTACCTGTGAGCAAGTTTTCACTAACAAACATTGATAAAACAGCTATGCTCGAAGCTCAATTTATGGGTTCACAGTTACTACCTAGATGTAGAAAATGGATTTAAAATTCATTCATTTCTAAATTTTGATGCATTTTTAACATGCAGGAAAGGGTTTTAACAAAACTGTTTTTTTTATGTCCAGAGGCCCAGATTTAGTTTTTTTTAGATTTTTCTACCTGGATTATTGAGCATGCATCAGGGTATTTAACAAAACAGTTTGTCGAATAAATGTTTTAAAACGTGCAATCACTGATCAGTTTTTTTAATGTGTAATGCACTTAAATGTTAAATTGAGTAAAAGTGTAAAAGGACAATTAATTTAATGTTAATATTTTTTAATTTATTGATTCTTTGCACTAATACAAAGAAAAAAGTGGACTTTTGGAATGAGTATTCTGGTCTGACCCCCTTGAGATTAGATTAAGCTGTATGCGGCCCCCAGATCAAAATGAGTTTGACACCCCTATTGGAACAATAGGCCAAAATGAACGAGCCCATATTTTTACTTTGAATAAATGAGCCACTGAGTTTAACAATTTCAAATTGACAATTTAGGAGGGCATCTTGCGGTGCCGTTTAGACATGAAAATATACACAATACATAAATAAATCCAACAAGAGGGCAGATCCTAAATGGCTTAAGGAATTGGCTAATTATCATAGACTGTATACTGGCAAGGGGGTCTTAGAAAAAAGTAAATTATATTTTCTAAAATAAAAGTAGGCTACAGTATTTTTTGGTTTCAGGGTAGATTGATTATTTCACTTTGAGGTAAACTAATGTTTTGGATCTGTTGTGCAGATCAGATTGAAAGATGCCTCTGTCGAAGGATCAATAAAGCTGGTTAACAGAAAATTAATTTGATCTTGGTCTGTTAATGATTTTTTTTATTTTTTATTTATTTTTTAAATAGCCTCATTGAACAGTGTTGGTGGAACGGCAAGAGTGAGTCTTATGAATTCCACCTCATCCTTACAAAACACATAATGGTAAGACATGTACAGTATTAAGATAGGCCTCTGTCAAAACACATGCAGCATCTGACTTTTGAATCTTAGCTACTATGGTTATTGATCAGATCGGATCAGAATTAATATGAAGGTGTGTCCAGAACTGGCTCATGGTGACTTCACTGAAAACAACAACAACATGGCTGGACTCATATGCAACCTTGCTCAAAGAACTTTTGAGGGGCTTACGCAAGGAACAACTGAAAACAATAAAGGCACCAGAAGTCGGGCAGAGCACTGGACTGTCATCAAAGAACAAAAGACTGTCCACAGAAACTTTCAGCCGAGCAGAGACAAAGACTTTCTCAAAGAACTGTCAAAACATGGTCATCAGACACAAATGGCCAGGATATACGGTCCGGATTTGGGGGGTCCGGACGAGAATCAGAACCCAGTGAACGTCTCACTGGGGGCTGGAACAAGAGAAAGCTGAACACGTTCTCCAAACAGACAAGAGAACAAATGGTCCTGAAGTCACTCACACCAGCAAAGGCCGCACCCCATATCGATCTGTGAGGATCTGTCATTGATCTTAGTAGCCGGGATCAAAACTACAGTTGCTATGATAAATTTTTAATGAAACACATAGGCACATTTGGGCCTGCCAGCGCAGGCTTCATGATTTTTAGTTATACTATGCTCAGGTGGATCTGACGACTTGCTTCTTCTGGTTCCTGTAACTCTGGTGAAGCTGAAGGGGAGCAAGGGAAATGATCCTAGCTCCTGACCCCAAAACGAGTTAACTTTTATATTTTTGTTTTTGCAGTTGTCCTTGGCGGAGTGCATGTTGGGATTCTGATGTGTCACAAGGGGTACATTTTGGTAAATGATTATAATTTTAAAGAAAATGAGATGATATCGTAGATTACAGTTAGCTATATGGTTGTGAAAACCAAATTAGTGGTGGCAATAGGCTGAGGTTTAGGAAACATCTGTCACTAGTGCTTAGGTTAAAGGATGGTAAATTAAATTTAGACACAATTTCCAATTTATTAACCAAATAACTTTGGCATAATTGAAACAAGGTAGAGTTTTGTTTCAAAAGGGGGTTAAGGGGCTGACAGATGTTTCTAAAAAATAGAGAGGTTGGAATTGATCCCTAGAAATAACTAATTAGAAATAACTAGATTGTAAATGTTTCCTAACTAATTAGAAATAGGTCGACAAATGTTCCTAGAAATAACTAATTAACTAAAAAATGAACTGATAAATTGGCGTTATGAACAAAGTTCACTTGCGTTGGTATTGAGGCGGCATCGTCTTGAACGTTTTCTTTTCTTTAATCATGTCATGGAGGAAGGAGTATTGATGCAAGCATGCAAGCATATTTCAAATGAGCAATTAACAACACTGTTTTTTTTATGTGTGTGAAGCAGGATGGGGGACGCCCCTTGGAAATATTTCCTGGCCTGCAGGCTCAAACCACTCAAACCTGAAGTGGACCTGATCAGAGGGTGTTTAGAAATATGATGGTTCTGTAGAATTATAGCAATTGACTTGACGAGACGACATGTGACTTATTGACTCAGGAAGAAGGTGTATAGAACCACAGGTGTACAATGTTTTGTGAATTATGCTCTGCTGCCGCTTGCTATGTTATGTGTGTAATCTCTGCTATAAGCTGAATGAGAAGGTACAGTATTTTTGTAAGTATGAACCGCCTCAAAACTACTCATAATTAACCCTAATGAAGATTAAGCCTCTTCCAAACCCAACTAACATGCATGATTCATTCTTTGTACTACTGATTTATAATTTATTGGGTGTTGCTTGCTGTGGTACATTCTGTTTATTATAGGTGGTTCTTGGAAATGCTCCAGCTGAGGAGGTAAGGATGGAACTTTATTTTTGTTTTATTGCACATTTCTGGGTACAAATTTTAATATAATATTGGAGAAATTGGCTTACGTTTTAGAATCTGATTTATCAGTACCATTGTGAGTGGGTTTATGGATAGACAGTAGAGAGTAATTTAACCCACATGGATTTACCTATGTTTGGGCCTTCTCTCAGATGAGTGAATTGGGTTAAACCGAGAGGCCCTGTTGTAATCTAACAAGTTGAAAGTTTGTGGTTTAGATTTTCTTAACAGATTTCAAAGGAGGCAAGACCAGACAGCTCTGGTCAAGTACGGACCCGTGTGAGGTCGCTGAACGCACACCACAGGCAGTGCGTGTCAATGCCAGGGGATCCACACGGTTCAGTGTGCTCCAGCCCGTGATCCAGGAAGGAGCTAAAGGATTGGGTTGGACAACAAGAAGAGCTCGCGTTCGAACTCTTGTGCCTTGATAGACGAAAGTAGCCGAGTAAAGTTGCGTGCGGGCCCAGAAGGACTCTGTTTTATGGGGCCACTCGGTGCTAGGAATATCCACACATAGCACAGACACCTAAAAAGATAAAAACACTACATATTAGAGTTTCACATTACACGAAGAAAACTCGGGGACATAGGAGGACATTCCCGAGCACCCCAGGGGAATGCCCCCGAGTACGTGTGGCACATTCAAAAAGTATATTAATGTTTCTGTGGTGGTGATATAAATCTTGTGTTCTTTCTCTATTTTTTGTGTGTTCAAGGGAGACAACTGACTTGCTGCTGGCTGCCTTGCTGCTGGAGGAGGAACCAAGGTCTCACAAGTTCATAGGTCTTTACTATTTAGCTCACACCGTTCAGAATACATTTACATTCATTTTCACATTCTGCTGGCGCTTGAAATAACGTTATCCTTTACTCTAGTATTATACTCTTTTATTAAACATTCCACGGATCTTGTCTTAACATTTTACGTCTTTTATCGATTAATATAAAAGTTTTACTCGTATATATCTTATTAAGGATTACCATTTTTTGCTTAATCCATTTAAATCATATAATTTACATTTTAACCAACTAGTGTAAAGAAAAACTATAACTGGGAGGATTTTGAAAAAACTGATTGAATATTGTGAACATATGCATTAAACTACACTATGAGTTGTGTGATTTTATTTCTTGAGGTGGACCTCAGGAATTGAGGTCCAAAGGGGGTTTTGTTGTGAAATAAAATAATATATTTTTGTCTTCATGTTTCATTTGCTCCTAATTTGCTGCAAGCTGATGCAAGCAGAAGCGTATCTTGTTTAGAAAATGTTTGTGCAAACATTACAGGGACTTTCCACTCAACCTGGAGGGGTAAGAACAGTCTTGTGTTTCCGGTTTGGCCAGTGTTTGTATAGCTGGGACTTTTACTTTGAGGGGCAAGAAAAACATTCTTGTAGCATGAGCTTAGGTATCAGCTGGAGACAGAAAAACATTCTTGTTGCATGAGCTTAGATATAGGCAACAGAGAAGAATATAAGAGGCAGACTTCCTCCTCCAGAGACAGACAACGCAGGACCGGCAGCGAGGGACCAACCCATCAGGTTGTATGCTGTCTTCATGAATGCGCATTTCTGTTCTTTGTCCCTTTATCTATCTTTCTTTCCCTCTTTCCCCATTTTCTCCCTGGTTCTCTTTTAAACAAATATAATGGCTTTAGAAATAGAAAAAAGTATTCTGTGACTTTTAAAACTTATGATTATTAAAACTGGTTTGGAACTTTAAAGTGCGAGTCTGTCGTGTTTTCAGCGTATCTCCTTTTTTGATCCAAAGAGAAACAAAAAACCAACTCGAGCGGAAAGTAAGGTGCAATCCGCAACAGCACCCAGAGGGAACGGTCTATTTCAGACATACTGTAATTTGATACACTTGCAGACCAGCAATTGCTTCGTAAAAGTCATTTATTTCATTTTACCAGAGGGTATACAGTAAGTGGTGGCATCGTGAGTGGAGCGATGTTATCAGGCAATTGCTGGAGGATTTGGTACGCAGTTAAAACTAATGAAGGCACCCACGCAGATTGGGAAGATTCCAGTCATCCATGACGATCCTTACCAAGGGAGGATTATCATTTAGTGTGCCAAGCCTTACAGAACCACAAGGCGCGTGTCGACACCCCATATCACCCTGGATCAAGTCTCTACAGCTGGCTTCAGCAGGATTATATGTTCAGTATGCGTAGACTGCCATTCAGTTCCACAGATGGGTGGGGTCTGACTACAGATCTTCTCTGGTGGGGATCCAGAGGACCTGGACTCTACAGGTAGTCCCCGACTTACAAGCGCTCTGACCTACGAGGTTCCGGACTTACGAGCTGGCGAATTTTTGGAAAAAACGCAAAAAATACCGAGTTTTTCTGTGTTTTTTCACCACAGTTCGTTAGCTAAACATGTGGACACACGTTTCCGATCATTTTTATGCACTCGTAAGCAGTTTTTCGATGAAAAACGAGTGTTTGTAGTCGCGCTAGCAAAACCGTTCCAACTTACGAGCGAAATTCCGGACTTACGAGACACGTGGCGGCCGTTCCGAATTACGAGATTTCCATGTTACGAGCAACTCGTTGTAACGGAACTCGCTCGTAAGTCGGGGACTACCTGTACAGTGCATCATCAATGATATTTTGGACATGACGTCCACATGTCAAATCCCTCCTGACACTGGACCTTACAGTCTTTCAGCAATACAACACCTGTCTGCACATGCAGGGTGAGCTCAGACGTCAACTCGACTGTTCAACTGTTCAACTGTTCAAACACACACAGTTTCGCTAAGTTAATCACATACAATTTTGGTTTACCTGACAAAAAGTGATCGGAGCATATTTTTGATGTTGACGATGGCAAATCCTTGCGGTTAATCTTACACAGCCAGACTCGCCGACGTTCAGTGGTGAGCGCTTCTGTATCTGGTCCTTCATGCTTCCTTATTTTTGGAATTACGTAAAACTTACGCTTGGCAATTGCTCGATTGGTACAACCACTAACCCAACACGAAATAACCATTGCAATTATTTACAAATAAACAACCGCGAAAAATACACTGCTCGTAACCTACGCTGCTACTAGTGGTCAGGAGTGGAAGTATCTCCAACTAAAATGGCGGACAACCCGGAAATGCCCATTATGTGACGTCACATGGGAACTATGTATACTGAACTGCTTGGATCTTGAGGTCCAACTGCAACAGCCGGGGGGATGTCAACTTTCAACAAGTTTATATACGACTCATCAGTGGTGTAGTCTGCATTTTTGTAGTGGGTATACTGCGGTGAAGTTAGTTTTACGTTGGACGCCATTGAAGCCACAACGTAAGACTAACTTTACTGTGATCGGTCCGTATACTGTGCTTAGAACCCAAAGTACACTGGTTAGTACGGTGTAATTGTTTATTTATGTTGATTTTTAAGCATACTGAACATTTCCAAATTTCTCTGATGCTTATATTTGAATAAATGAACAACAAACTTTGTACAACAGTTGGCTTTGTATTAAAAACATGTTAT
Organism: Garcialebias charrua; assembly: GCA_038048925.1. NCBI lineage: Eukaryota > Metazoa > Chordata > Actinopteri > Cyprinodontiformes > Rivulidae > Garcialebias > Garcialebias charrua. The sequence goes on along the minus strand of JBBPBX010046356.1, from coordinate 7,109 downwards.
ATAATTTATGAAACAGTATCAAAGCAAAACATGTTCAAGTAGTAAGTAGTAAGTAGAGAAGTATCAATTATACAATGATTTGCTGGATAAGCAAATGTAATAAACAAGCGCTGCATACAAATAGATTGTTACAAAAGTGTTCAATGACACATGTCTAATGATGTGTCATGTATCATTCGGCACTTTTAAGTGGGTGTGCCGGTACTTTGATTCTTGAGCTTTTCTAGTGGGTATACTCCGTATACCCGCGTATCACATAGAACACACAACTGTGACTAGTGTGTGATTAGTCGTATATTTTTAACAAAAGTGTGGCATATGTGCATGTCCCTTTATGATGGGTTTTTTTTTGTTGCTTTACAGTAAAAACTGGCCTTTTTTTTTTGTATTTGTTGATTTCAACTAAACGTACAAAGGTTTGTTATATAATCTGTAACTCCGGCAGATAATAGTGTTTTTTTCTATGAAGTAAAACGTGATTTATAGATGGCAATTTAACACACCTGACATGAAATCAAACGTAGTCTATTGAACATAAAATTTTGGTCCAACCTTGCAAAACACGTGTTCTATCTCATACAATATTATGAGCTGTAACTCAAAGATTTTGGGGATGACTATCAGCTACTGCCAAACAAAACTTAGCCAAGTGTCTGAAAAACTGATGGAGCCATTTCATCACATAAAATGCTAGCAGGTCACAAGTTGTGACCCGAATTTACACAACTGAGAAGTTTATATTTGAGTCTGCCAGGTTATGATGCAGTGAGCAACATTAAACATCCTTAACTTTCAGTAGCATTTACTTTCACAGGTATGGCATGTGCTTTTGATAACACAATATAATATAAAATCATCACGTGCTAAACCATAAATTGTTCCTGGAATCAGTAACATAAAACAATCAATTTCTACAACTTTCATTTGTTAATGGGTTATAGATGTACAGGGGTAGTTCACTGTTAGCCAGTGTTGACTCTAAAATCTAATGCAAAAGTTTTAAGCAAACATGTTGCACAAGTACCGTATTTTCCGGCGTATAAGTCACTCCGGAGTATGAGACGCACCAGTCATGAAGAGGAAAAAAAAACATAAATAAGTTGCATTTATTATGCGTCACTGCTGACCCGTTGTGTTTATTATGTGTTTATTTAATGGTCAAAATGGCTTTATTTCACCTGGGCAGCATAGCGCCATACATCCATCCATCGATTGCGGCCGGAGCTGCTAGCTCTTCAGCGTTCCTCCATCTGCACCAGCTGAGTAATGCGACTGGGTATAGGAGGACTCGCTGTTGCAGTTCTTATAAATTTAAAGTGTCAGTCAAAAATTATGTTGTGAATATGAAGGGAAAAAAAAGGTATATACCGTATTTTCCGCCTGAAAGGTCGCTCCTTTATATAGATCGCTTTGTCCAATTACAGTATTAGGAATAAATTGGAAAAATCCATAAACAGATCGCATCTTTATTTAGGTTGCATCTATTATGCGTCACCGCTATGCGACGCGTCAGCGCCTCATTTGCCCTGCTGAAAATGGCGGCCACAGAAGCAAGCGAGCACGGAAGGACTTTACAAGATTAACACGGTAAAAACAATTATTTGTTTGCTGAAAAAATATATATTTCTTAGCTGACATTATAGCACAAGGGTTCCTGAGCTTAACCGTTCCTTAATAAATTCACAAAATGGTCAAATCTGCTGGATTTAAATTGTTTCGCTTTGACGTCTTCCAAACCGTCGCGTGCGCTGCGAAAATAAATTATAAATAAATCGAATTTTATCTCAAATGTCTCATACAGGCCACAGTTTGTAAATGACCACCAAGTACGATACCATACCATACCATTTTATTTATAAAGCACTTTAAACAGGAACAAGTCCACACCAAAGTGCTGGACAAACAAACACGCAACAGGCAACACAGACAATGAAGTACAACACGAAAAACATAAAAACATTGCAGATCATAAATCAAACGATCCAATACAAATCAGCTGGCATTGAAAGCAATGGAGTAGTAGTGAGTTTTTAACCGGGATTTGAAAACCGAGAGGGAGGGGGCCTGTTTGATCAGTGGTGGGCAACGCTAATTAAAAAATTAGTTCCACAATTTCTAAAACGCTTATTAATTTTTTTAGGTCCACAATTTCAAAAGCACAAATGTCTTATGAAAATTAGGGGAAGCTAATCTAATCCGCTATTTATATATTTATATATTATATATATATATATTTATATATAGCCGGCAGCGTTATGCAAAATTTGCACTACACTGCCAACTGAAAAGTAACAAAAATGATCCTAAAAGGATGAAATTACAAAAATCAAAGGATTTATTTAATACTTTACGTACATATATTCTATTCGGCCACGAAATTAACAAAAAATAGAATGAACTTTTAATCCCTAAAACCACTTTTAAATCTCAAATACACGGGTGTGTCGCCACCGCATTTATACATAAAAGTAACCCAAATACATAAAACTAACGACTCACCGTCGAATGGTCGACACAAAACACACAATAAAATCATCCGGCCACGTTAATTTGGCTTGAAACAGCGGGGTTCTCTGCGGATTTATGAAGAGACCGAGCGCAGCCAGCTAGCCACAGAATTAGCCCCTGAGTTCACCTCTGACCCGGAAGATGTCAAGATGGAATAGTCCATTTTTAGTAGGGGGATAAAGAAATCGACCGGTTTTTTTATTGCGTATTTAATGATCGTTTTCATCGTAACTATAATTATTTTTATGTTAAATGTACATTAACAAGCAGGATCAATGTTAGGGATGTAGGTGACTGGCCGGGGCGCGGCGGGGCCGGGGCCCCATGCTGATGGGATCCCCAGGCAACGGCATCATTTACCTACATGGTAGATCCGAGTCTGTTCTCCGCTCTGCCCCCCCCTCCAACCCTTCCTCCTCTCTGCTCTTTATGGTGGGGAAAAAGGTAAAACAAGCAGCATAAGAGCTTGTAAATAAGTTTATTGGTTTTTACTGATAGATAATTAGTTATTAGCGGTACTGCATTTTAAATAAAAATAGCACAAATCCGCTTATGAATTATAAAAGTTAGACAATCCACAAAAACGCTGACAAAAAGTTTAGGTCCACTGTAAGCGGATTAGCGCTTTAGCGCTCCCTGGCGGTCTGGCGCCCACCTTTGGTTTATGAGTTATTTAGACAAATAGTAGCAGGAAATAACCCCAAGCTAACGCGGCACGTTTACGTAAACATCAACTTTTTTTTAATCTCAAACATCTCATAAAGCTAGTCAGTTGTAAATGTCCATACAGTGATTACGTTCTGTAAGTTTGATAAAAATCTGTCCTGTGGTTCTTGACTTATCTTGCTAACAAACACAGCTAACAACCACAGCTAACAGTGGTTACCTCCAGAGCAGGAGGCCGGGCAGCGACAGAGTCAGTCCGACCAGAGGAGGCTGCCTTCGGACACATGAGGTGGGACCGCTCGGTGTACCCTAGCGGACAAAAGTGGTACTGCACCATTTTTTGCCAAAATGAAAAACGGTCATATCTGAGCCAAAAAATTGGTCTAGAAATATGGGGAAAAAAATCTATAAACAGGTCTCACCTCTCTATAGATCGCATGGCATGCAAATTAGGCAAAAAAAACTGTGAGCTATAGTCCGGAATTTACGGTAAGTTGCAGGACTGACAAATCTATACAAAAAACTGTGACTTATACGCGGGAAAATACGGTATGTGTTTGTTGGGACTTTCAGCTACTATCACACTGTTTCTTAGCTCAATATCTGAGTGTTTGATTGCATTACAGCCATTTTTGTGCTGGCTGTTGTGAATTAGCTGAGGTGGCCGTACAAAATTGGAGTGACTCCTAATGTTAACCTGTTGTAGATGTACACCTAACGATTAATATGTGAAAGCTTCATTAAGATTCATCCATTGGTTCATGTTATATTTTGCTAACAGACATAGATGACTTTAAAAGTTATGGACAACGTTGAAAAAAAAAAAGTTCACCGTAGCTTTACGAGTCAATGCTTTTAGTATAAATTGGAGATTAGTCTCAGGAGCAGCCACACCAAATTTAAGCTCAGCGTCTTAAAAAATTCACTAAGTCGAAGCTATTTTGGGGTTTGCCAAGGTTGCTTCTGAGCGGTGGCCATCTTGAACATGATATAAAAGTTCTAGCTTAAGCTAAACAAATACATTTAATTAAAAACTGACACAAACGCTGTCAGGGAAAAGAAATGCCTTCTCCTGTTTGCTCTGTGTTTTACATTTACTGTGCAGCAGGTTTTGTTGTAGCTGCAGAGGCCATGAGGGCACTTCCAGCGAAAAACTTCAGAACATCCTGTAATGGTTTCAGATTGCAGTCTCA
>JBBPBX010046354.1:12824-26624 GCA_038048925.1 Garcialebias charrua | reverse complement strand
CAAACTTATCTTACTTTTTATAATTTAAGAGTGTTGTTAAAAAGAATTTGTATCCTGTTCTTCAGAAGAGATGAAAAATAGTAAAGATAACATTGTTCGACTAACGTTTTTTTAAATTTAGTCATGGGGTATCAAAAACAATAATTCTCCAGTCATTTTGATTTTTGATTAAGTTTGCTGCAGTGGTTTTAAAAGACATAAATTGTATTTTAGCACTAATGTCATTTTCAAAGAACTATTAGCTGGAAATTTGTCAAACAGTTGAAGATAAACTGAACAACATATCTCTTAGGTCTTAGCACGATTTTTAGATGCTTGCCCACTATTTTAGGTACACTTTTTAAAATTTCTTCTTCTTCTTCTTCGACCGTTCCCTTCTTCAGGAGTCACCACAGCAAGCTAAAGTCCTGTTTACACGACAACAATTCAATGAAAAAAAAAAAAAAAAAAAAAAAAAAAACGCCAAAACAAATGCCCAGGTGATGTCCAAACTGAAAGGAGTCCGGGGAAATTAGATTTATAAGAGCCAGAAGCACAAACAATGCTCTGGTATCCACCACTGTTGATAGTTTCTTCTTCTGTGGATTGTAGGAAGCCGTTATGTTTTGCGTCATACTGCTATTTTTTCTGTTTACATGACAACGAATTCGATGTTTTTGAACCATTGCACTCTGGAACCCGTTCTCAATTTGTGCCGTTGCCAGAGAAAACAGTCTCTATTTTTGATTAAATAAATGAACAGTACAAACGCAACAAAACTTCCATTTTCACCAGAAATCTTTTTCGTGTAAACAGGGCCTGTCTCGCACGAAGACTTGGCGATTGTTTTTACTCCGGATGCCCTTCCTGACTCAACAACAGACCACCGAGCTACCACAGCCCTCTGTGTGGAGCAGAGAGCTGATATCTAGTGCGCCCAGGGGAGCAGATGGTGGGGGGTTAAGAGCCTTGCTCAAGGGCACAGAGTGGGGCAAACGAGGGCGGAGGTGTGCAAGCTGCTCAATGTGCTTTCATGGTGTACAAAGACTGGACAGAAAACGAGTGGAAAAACAACAAAAAATTAGGAAAATCTTTGAAATACCTTTGAAGGTTGACCCAGTCTCACTGGGTGTGCTGAACTGGGTTTTTAGAAACACCCCACCAGGGATACCAATGCTGACGTACAGGGCTGGTTAACACATTTATGTCATTAATGCTTACTGCACTTAAGGACAACATAAAACCCTCTGTTCAAGTTGTTCCTGTGCTTTAAAAAAAAAAAAAGGCATTAAATATTCCAGTTGTTGCACAACTGTTAGAAACAGGAATTAGTAATGCTAGTAATATTTCATGTTTTTTTAGTCAGTGATACAAAGCAACCATTGATAAAATATACAAGGGACTGGAATCGGATCAGCAAACAGATGTGGCCAGCTGTCTGGACAATACACACACACTTACTGTACAAACCCAGTCTTATGCTATGGTTTAGACAATTAAAAGACAAAAAATAAATTAAAAGCGTAAAGCTGAGGAAGCTGTTGGTGGTTAGACCCAGCTGTGGTGCTGACGCTGAAGTGACGCAGAGGTGAGGCAACGCTCTAAAGGTTAATGATCGTTCTCATGCCAATAATGGCAGCGATGAGCAAACATCTCTGCTCCTTCGACCCGTCTGTCCTGATGAGTTACACAAGGCAAATCCAAGGGGGCATTTGCTCCCTCTCTTTGGTACATTGGAGAAAATAAACTGATCCGGTAACAGGGAAGTGGCCCCACATGTGCAGTTCATTCCTTTTTAAATGCAGACCCACAGCTGTGTAGCTGGAAAAGTATCTCACAAAACGTGTGCGCTAAGTGTCATTACTCATAGTTTACAGCACAATTTGCTCGTTTCTCTGAAATAAATCCAGAAACTGGACTTATTGGCAGTTCGTCTTGCTGATCACACTGAAAAGAGCTGCCGAGTACATTCACCCTGCTCGCTGTGTCAGAACAGAAGAGTGACTTTGCGTTTCCCTTATACTTTCTCTGCAGGCGGCTGGAGTTGAGCAATCCAGATGAAGTTGAACGACGGCCTTGCAGTTGCAGGTCGTGTGAGCCCGAGATCCCAGTTCCTCATGGAAATATACAATTTGGGCTTTTCGTGCAACATGTGGCTGAAGCAAAGAGCTGAAATCGCTAAGAAAACATGGGATTTTAAGTTTATAATTTCATCTTTTTAAAAGGGATTATCTTTTACTATGGTGAGCTAAAGACCAATTAAACTACTGTATTTTATTCTAATAAAAAAAATACAACCTTTATTTTCATTCATCCTGGTTTTGGTGTCACTTAAATAAAAGATATCCTTAATCTCAATCTGTAAGCTATTATTTTGCAAAGACCACTGGTATACCAGTCCACCTTAATCTCAATACTTTAAAATTGAAACCCTTAGACCAGATTAGTGTAGCCCAAGGTTTTTTTTAAAATAAAATGAAATGTTGAATCTTCATTAATGAAAAGAAGATGTGAGAAAAGGATTTTGATCATTTATAAATGAATAGAAAATAATACATGTTTAAACGTTTGCAGATGATGTTGTGATCAGTGGTGAGAACAGGTGGAAGATAATTTGGAGAGGTGGTGGTATACACTTGAAAGAAGAGGAACAAAAGTCAGCCGTAGTAAGACAGAGTACGTTGTGTGTGAATGAGAGGGAGGCCGGTGGAACAGTGAGGTGTGCGAGAGGTCCCGGATTCAAATCTCGGACGAGTCCCCAATTAATATGTTACATCCACCAAAGACAACATATTGAAGGAGGACACGGGACTCACAAATAAGGGTTCAAACATTCAATTTATTCATCCGCTTTCTGTAGGAGAAGAAAAAAGAACCCCAATTCCAGAGTCCAACAAAAAATACATAAAAAATGGTGGACGTAACATGAGTCTGCAAGGAGCAGAAGTCACAAAGATGCAGGACTTCAAGTACTTGGGGTCCACTGTCCAGGAAAATGGGGAGTATGGTAAAGAGGTGAAAAAGAGAGTCCAGGCAGGATGGAGTGGATGGAGAAAAGTTCAGGAGTGATTTGTGACAAAACTGGGGCAACAAAGGTAAAAGAAAAAGTTTACAAGACAGTGGTGAGAGCAGCTATGTTGTATGGTCTGGAGACAGTGTCATTGACAAAAAGACAGGAGAAAGAACTGGAAGTGGCAGAAATGAAAATGCTGAGGTTCTCCTTAAGAGTGACAAGGATGGATAAGATTAGGAATGAGATCATCAGAGGTACAACACATGTTGAACAACTGGGAGATAAAGTTAGAGAGGCCAGACTGAGATGGTTTGGACATGTCCAGAGGAGGGACTGTGGGTATATTGGTCGAAGGATGTTAGAAATGCAGCTGCCAGGAAAAAGACAAAGAGGAGATATATGGATGCAGTTAGAGGACATGAAGGTAGTTGGAGTGAGGACAGAGAGATGGCGGAGGATGACTCGCTGAGGCGACCCCTGAAGAGGGAACAGCCCAAAGAAGACAGGTTTAAATATCAAGTTACTGAGTTTGCCTCAACCTCTTGAGAAATTTGGTAAAATCTAACAGTTTAAAATTGTTCAAGGTTATCAGATAAAGGATACACCCCATAACTAGTTGTTCATTTACAGGCTCACATGCCCACATTTACTACATTTTACTCTGAGTTTAAGGTTTTAAGTGGAGCTGTGCAATATTAGAAAACCCTGCGATATTACTGTTGAATAGTGCAATAACATCAGTTGTGATAATCCCACATTTTCCTCTGAGGCGTCTTGTGAATGAGCCTACAGGGTTTGTTGATATGTTATTGTGCACTCCTCATTAGGCGTGAAAATATATAAATTAGTATTTTGTTTTTTAATACGCCCCAGTCATTTAAATGGAATACTGTATACAGTAGATTGTGTTTTGTGGTAAAGCCTAAAAATATTGTGGTATTTGTTTATCTTTGTATATTTATATTCTTAAGGCCCAACAAAGTAAAGTCAGGTCATCTGGATGGTTTCTTTCTTCATTTTTTTGTTGTTGAAAGTTCATCCTTCGTCCAAAGGACTTCATCAGTCAGAGCAGGCACACACTCAGTCCCACAAGCAGCACTTTGATGTTTTGAACCACTATGCTTATGGCTGCCTCAGAAGAGTCGACTGGGGAGAGGGCGGATTCCAGAAACCATCTTATCACCCACAATCTGGTTGGTCCACTATGTGGGAGTGCTGCTTTTGGGACCGAGTTTGTTGTGGCTCCTCGGACTGATGAATGTCCTTTGGATGAAGGACAAAACAGCTCCAAAAAAAAAACCTCCAGACGTGACTGAACATTGTTGGATTTCTTTTACCTGGATTATTGAGTATGAACATGATATACTATTAAGGGTTCACGTTCTTGTGGGGTTTGTTAAACACATAATTTAAGTCAAGTAATTATGTTTGATCAAAAATTGTGTTATTATGAATGCACAATATTATTGGCATGGCATCAGTATCGGCCGATAGTAGCGTTAAAATTAAATATCGGACATTCCATTAAAATAACTCACCAATATAAAAGATGCTGTTTTTGTATAAAAAACCAGTGACAAGGACGACTGCAGCACCAGCACAGTGTGATGATATCCCGCACGCCTACCTGATCTGATCACGGTGGAGAGGAAAATTCAAAATGTCGGTGGTGGTGTAGGTTTTTTTTCCCGTTGAGGATGTCTGATTCTGAAGATTTTTGGACTACGTTGAGCCTCGCTACATCGTCCCCAGTCGGATATATTTTTCTGACGTAGCCTTACTCGAGTTACAAGCCGTCATTTCCGACGTCATTGAGAAGCTAATAGCCGATAGAACTTGGGTGAGTTTTACCACAGACATTTGGACGTCGTGTTAGCCCCGTTAGCATGATTAGTCTTACAGCACAATGGATAGACAAAAACTTTGAACTTAAAAAGGCTGTCCTTCATGCACATGAGTGCAGAAGATCACACATTGCAGGAACCTGGAACAAGCCTCCACAAGTGAGACATACTGTAATTGCAGGTGACTAATGCTAATAAATATCATCTAACACTTCACTTAATAAGTCAAAGTGCTATGCATATCACACGGCTGTTACTGAATACATATCACCAGCTCTTATGCCTCATCCTCACCTAAAGCATATCGCGCTTCCAAAAATCTCCAAACGCACTGTACTGGCTGCTTGTCAACAGATGACTGTCCTCATCTAACGCGTCTGCAGTGGGAGGAGGAGCGTGTTGGTCCTCTTCCGGTGGGGTGTTTGTTTATTTCCGGTCTCAGAAAAATGGCGGACGCAATACGAAGAATTGCCTTGTTGTACTTAATCTACAAAGCAGCAACACGCAGACGCCGTGCACAACGACGATTCTGGATTCACCCCACATTAGAGAGGCGTCATGGATTCGGTGAATTTCACCATCTGATCCAGGAGCTGCGCGCAGACGAGGAGCGCTTTCAGCGGTACTTCCGTGTCACCCGCGCCCAGTTTGACGACCTGCTGTAAGTTTCTCCTCCATGTTTACCGCGGGATTTGTTTCGTCTGTTCAACGTTTCGCGCGGTGCCCACCTACTCCGTCCCGTCGTCGTTGCGTGATCACATGGCAGAGTCTCTCCTGATTGGTCCTGATTGTTTGCTGCTGAGCAGCGAGCTGAAGCGAGCTGTGGAAGCACGGCATTCCGTGCTTCCACAGTCGCTGCTCGGATGCGACGCGGGAGTAGGAAACAGCTGCTGCTCACTTTCGCGCTGCTTGTATGCTGTAGATGCGCCGCGACACGACCCGCTGCTCCAAGATGCGCGTCCCCCATAGACTACAATGTAAAGTGGCTGTTTCGGCTGCGCGAGATGCGTGCGGTGGGGATCCAGCATTACAGCTGTTACACAATTTTTGTAGCAAATAAGCCTAAATAAGAGGGCTACGTTCTGATGAAGGAAAGCATATAAAAATAGCTGTATCGGTTATCGGCCAAATAATTTTGAACATATCGGCATATCGGGCAAAAATCCAATATTGTGCATCCCTAGTTTTTATTCGTCTATTGGTTGAGGTGATTTCTAACAAGTGACACAGTAAAGATGAAACCAATATTAGTTGAACTCTAGTCTCTTAAAAACAAACGAAAAAGGCAAAAGCATGTGATTTTATATCTGTGAAAGGTGCTATATAAATAAAATTTACTTACTTACTTACTTAAAAGTTTCAAAATAATTGGTAATATTCTGTTAAATATGTAAAAAAAAAAACTCTGATTATTCATTAAAATGTAAATATTTGTGGATAATTCTTACTAGTTTAAAGTTAAGCAAAAGCCTGAAACTGTCATACTTTAGTTCCATTAACGCAAACAGGAATTATAAATTAAAAGTGTCATTTTGAAGGTCTAACTTTTCTGCAACTGTATTATCTGGACTAAACTAATAAGGCAGCGCGCGACCATCTGTCCTTTCCAAAACGGAGCCCAGTAGGTACTTAAAACGGGCCATCTAGTTAGAATTGGCTTAACTGGACCCAGTTCAAACTGTCTGCTCAGGACGAGGGTTCACACACAAAACCCAAGCGGGTGGAAACACCCCCCAAAAAAAAAAAAGGACGTTCCAGTGAGAATATCTTGACCCTGCTGGTGTGAGACCAGGTTCTCACCCTGCTGTGATCGTCAGCACTTTATCCAGGCCTCAGATCAACTCTGACCTTCTCTCATCACCCTGACCCCCCGCCCCAAGTGACGCAAATACCCACTGTCACCACACACTATGTCGTAGACGGGCAGTATTTTAGCCAGCAGGAACACGGGCTCCATGTGAGAAGTGGCTCGTTAGTAGACGGTAATCAGCTTAACGCTCTCCAACGCCCCTCGGCACTAAGCTCTTTACAGACAAACCCAGTTAGAGAAGTCGCATCTGAGTGGCGCCGAGGCCAAGAACACACACAGATCACGGCCGAGACAAGGTGACGACATGAGGACAAACGCCTGAAGAATTCGCTGGGAGCATTTGTGTGTGAGGAGAAGGGGGGAGAAAAAGAAAAAAGGTGTTTTTATAGCTCGCGGCGAGATAATAAATGAAGAAAACGCACACAAAAGCTCAATAAACTTAAGCTCAAATGCTTTCTTGTGAGAATGTACAAGGAGGGAGGGACGCAAATAAGAATGAGTGTGTGTGAAAGGAGGGAAGCGCTCCCTCCTCCTCCTCCTCCTCCTGTGCACTCGGTAACCCCAGTGGGTTGGTGGGTGGCAACGCCGTTCTTTAAGGCAGCGCCCGACACACTCGGAGCCCAGCGTACATCCCATACCACAGCAACACAATCGGCGCTCTGTAGGCAGGATCACACTCACACACGGAGCTGGCCTGTCGCCCAGCACACACACACACAAACACTCTGGGATGCACCTAAAACTGTAAACGAGTTGTGTCGATGAAGTTCTTTTTGTTGTCAAACTGTTCAGCCCCAAAATCTGGACCAGTTCAATTCATAATCCAATATACCAGCAGGTTTGAGAAGCACAAACTGACATCAATCATTCCTCCTCTTTCTGAAGAAGACCGACACTTTGACGTGAGGAAAAACAGGTTTGTCGCTTTATTTCCGTTGAAGACACCAGCTGCACTCTGATCTATTCAACCAACACTTAGCTTGAATTACTTTCATTAATATCCACCTACAGGTACACTTCTGTACACAAGCCACATTGTGTTTACCGGTACTTTAAATACAGTTCAGGATTTTTGAAGTGGGGTTCTGTGGAGACATTATGAACAATTAATATCTTACCTTAGTTTATGGGGGGGGGGTTGACTTTGATTGGATTGATGAGATAAAGCACGTGGGCAGAATACAGCTTGGTCCTAAACGTCTTTAAACAAAAACTGAAACAGTTTTTTTCACTAAAAAGAGCCCAAATGCACCTTTTCTAGGCATCTAATGTCCAAGGTTGCATTACACTGTACATTGCACTTTCTTCAAGAGTTGAAGCCTAAATTGACACAGATGCCCACTAAAGAGACAGTATGTGTGTAATGCAAAAATAAGTATACTGTAGTTGAATGTAGGATGCACAATATTATCGGCATAGTATTGATATCGGCCAATATTAGTATTAAAGTTAAATATTGGACATCAGCCATTCTATCAAAATAACTCACTGATATAAAAGACGAAGTTTTTGTATGAAAACCCAGTGACAAGGATGCCTGCAGCGCCAGCACAACGTGATGACGTCAGCGCACCTAATTTGATTACGATGGAGAGGAAGAAGTCAAAATGCCGGTGGTGTGGAAGTTTTGTTTTCCATTGAGGATGTCGGATTCTGAAGATTTTTGGACTGCGTTGAGCGTCGCTACATAATAATAATAATAATAATGAATTCAATTTATAACGCACTTTTCATTAATGAAAATCTCAAAGTGCTACAAGGAGCAACAGAATTAAATGACAATAAAACAAATAATAAAACAATTAAAATCAATAACAATATCAGCTAAGATCAAAAGTAGAATCATGAGGAGGTAGAGTATGCTTGGTCGAAAAGAAAGGTCTTCAAGTCGCTCTTAAAGTCAACCACAGACTGTGGGGCTCTTAGACAGTCAGGAAGAGAGTTCCACAGGCGGGGGGCAGCCACACTGAAAGCCCGGTCTCCCATGGTCCTTAATTTGGTTCTCGGAATGTGAAGGAGATTGCTGTTCTGTGACCGCAGCGAACGGGTGGATGAGTATGGAATAAGAATATCCTTCAGATAATCTGGTGAAGTTCCGTGTAAGCATTGATGTGTAATGAGAGCAGTTTTGTACTGAATTCTGTAGGCGACAGGAAGCCAATGAAGGTTATGGAGAATGGGCGTAATATGTTCAAATTTACGAACTCTCAACAAGATCCTTGCTGCACTGTTTTGAATATATTGAAGTTTCTGAAGGTTTTTGCCAGGGATTCCAATAAACAGGGAGTTGCAGTAGTCGAGCCTGGAGGAGACAAAAGCATGGACGAGCTTCTCAGCATCGGAAAAAGTTAGGGATGGGCGAAGTCTGGAGATGTTTCGAAGATGGAAGAAGCAAGTTTTAAACAGATGCTTAATGTGATTTTCAAATGTAAGATTGGAGTCCATTTTTATTCCAAGATTAGTAACAGAGGTGGAGAGGGGGATGTCTTGTCCAGAAAAGGAAAGTCTTGTTATAGGAGATGTTTGTACCTGGTGAGGGGTGCCAATCAGTATGGCCTCAGTCTTGGAGCAGTTTAATTGAAGAAAGTTCTGATTCATCCATGCCCTAATTGCCTCCAGGCAGGCAGAGAGGGCAGTGAGTGAAGATGGAGATGACAAGGTGGAAGATGAGGATGCTCCAGTCCTGATGTAAAGCTGTGTATCGTCGGCATAACAGTGAAAAGAAATGTTGAACTGATTAATAATTTGACCTAAAGGCAGCATGTAAAGGGAAAACAGCAGGGGCCCCAGAACCGACCCCTGAGGGACACCACAGGAGACACAAACTGTCTGGGACGTGGCGTTGCCAAGACTAACACATTCCAGCCTATTGGAGAGGAAAGATTTGAACCAGTCCAGGACTGTGTCGCAGAGACCGACCTCCACATGAAGACGGTGGAGGAGGATACTATGGTCCACAGTGTCGAAGGCTGCAGTGAGGTCAAGGAGGACAAGGATGGAGGGAGAGCCAGTGTCAGCAGCCAAGAGGACATCATTGGTAACCCTCAGCAATGCAGTCTCTGTACTGTGAGCTTCCCGTTACATCGTTCCCAGTCAGAGATATTTTTCTGACGTAGCCTTACCCAAGTTACAAGCAGTCACTTCCGACATCATTGAGAAGCTAATAGCGATAGCACTTGGGTGAGTTTTACAACAGACATTTGGACGTCGTGTTAGCCCTGTTAGCATGATTACAGGTCGTCTTACGGCACAATGGATAGACAAAAACACTGTCCGTATGAACCAACGTTAAATATTTGATTATAGATTTGTTTTAAAACAGCAGCAATCTACTGTACTTTGGCCTTGTTAGCTTATCAGTCTGTTCAGAATTAAACTATTTCTCCAAAATGATGTTTAATGTACTGTACTGTAGTGGTCCCAACCCTGGTCCCTGAGGAACACCATCCTGCATGTTTTAGTTGTTTCTTTGCTCAAACACACCTAATTCAGTGGTTTAATCACTTCCTTAAGATCGGTAGCCTGTTAATCACCCTTTCATTCAAATCTGGTGTGTTGGAGCAGAGGAACAACTAAAACAAACAGGGTGGTGTTCCTCAGGGACCAGTGTTGGGAACCATTACTTTTAAGAGCTATCCACAACAGGTAAGAGAGGTGTAGTCTATGCGATACCTGGGCATATAGAGTGTACCCAGTAGAAAAGCTTAAGAATTTCAGTACACCAACTTAAAAGTGTCCAATGATACATGGCATATCATTAGGCATGCGTCAGCAATACGTTAAATGGCAGTTAAACGGTTCTGTAACAATCTATCAGTATGCAGCACTTTGCTTTGATACTGTTTTATAAATTCTATACGTTTCTAATACAAAGCCAAGTAGCCAACTGTTATACAAAGTTTTTTGTTCATTTAGTTAAATATATGCATCAGAGAAATTTGAAAATGTTCAATACGCTTAAAAGTCAAAATAAATTGATGATTACATTGTACTAACCAGTGTACTGTACTTTCGTTTCTAAGCACAGTATACCCACTACAAATATGTAGACTACACCACTGTAAGTGTCAATAACCATTCCGTAAATCTCCACACCCAAATAATTGAACTATTGCTTTAACCTGTAACCAAACATATTTTTTAATGCTGCGTGGCCCGACAAGCTGAATAACCTATAAATCAAATATTTAAAGCACGACAGTACTTGCTAAAATTAAAAACTTGCTTTCTCTTACGCTCTACAGGTTATTTCAAACTCGCATTTCTGATTGAAGGAGCTTAAATCATGCCCTATAACTTCTAATGAATTCCTTCAGTCTGTAGTGACAGTATAGGACGTGCCGTCGCTCGTTCATTCGTTCCGAGTGTGGGAAAAAAGACAAGTCGGCTGTCAGAATAAAAGAAGAGAGCATACAAAAGTCCGCTGGGAGGAGATGAAAAGGCAGGAAGAGAAGTAAAAAGATGGAGAGAGGCAAAAAGAGGGAGAAACGTTGAGGCAGAGGGGCTTTGTTAAGGACAGAATGAGCCGAACAGTTCAGAGATAAAAAGAAAGTAGGTGTGTTTGTGGGACTGAAGGATACTTTGGATGATGGCTGAACTGTTTTTGGACGAGTCCTGCTCTTTAAAGTCTTTGATTATGTTTTTTCTTTTAGCTAGTCTCATTAAGAGGCCGACGTGTGTGTGATTTATGAGTGTGTTGCCATGCAAGTGTGTAAACCAAACAAATCTGGACTTAAAAAAGTTTAAAGAGCTTTGAAGTGAGACGCAAAGCATGCACAGGTGTGAGATCTTCTGTCAAGTCCAATGACAAGTTGAATGGTGATTTAATTCTTTTAACACACACACACACATTTGGTCTGTCCAGCGGCGCCTCTTTGACTGGCCAAGCTGCCGATACAATTCGCTCCCTTGCCTCTTGGGTCTTGGGTGTCTGCGTGCCAAATATATGGGAATAAAGCACCAGTCAGTCAAAACATGACCCGAGTTCTGAGCCCATTAGTCCAAGTTTTACTACCTAATTACCGTTTGCTCAGCCGGCCACTTCATTGGGAAAACACGCAAAAACAAAAGGAGCACAAGTGAAGTCCTGTGAAGAAAGCCCCTCAGATATCCAGGCCATTTAGTGGAGGATGGAAATTAGGAGAGTAATTGCAGAAAATAGGCTGCTCTTTGAAACACTGGATCCAGAAACCCATAAATGTCGTCTGTTTACGGAATTTTATGAAAGGCCAAATGAGCATGGATTACATCTGGAAATGTAAGAAAAACACTCAATACAGTACAGTACATTACAATGAAAGGTGGGCGGTTGTGTGTTTATTAATTTATCTGTTGATAAGTAAAATATCTCCTGAATCACTGGGCATAAAATTCAGAGAATAATCAATAATCATCATCTCGTTACCCTTCCGAAGTCAAAAGCTGAGAGTCATCGCTGACACATATCGAGTGCTGACATATCACAAGATGTTAAAAGACGGCCACAGAGTGATATTTGTTTACAACTTTAGAATGAAAGTTGTGTACAGTAGTACCTTGCTACTTCACGGTTTGACTTTCGCAGACTCGCTCTTTCGCGGGTTTTCATTGATTGTCAACATTAATATTACTCACATGATTGGGGTGTACAGAATAGAAGGTTAATGAAAAAAAAAACTTTGGACGGGCACAGACATTTTGCAGTTTTCTTTCAATAAGCCTATACTGTAGCACCAGTCAAATAACTACACTACCCAGAAGGCAACAGTGCACTTCCCAGAATTCAACAGTGCTTTCGGTTGCTGCGTTCTGCTGAAAATGGAGAGAAAGTTTTGATCCGATCCGAACCTATCTAATTTATTGTACGTTTTCATCCGGATTCGTCTAGAGTTTTTGGACTGGATCAGGAGCATTGTGTGGTTTTGTGCTGACTCTCTGAAGGTCCAGCTCTCTCTAAAAACATCTGGTGCTCAACGGCAGCAGAGAGCCGATCAGAACCACACCAAGGCTGGCGAGTTCCTCCTGTAAAATTTTGCAGTAGCTACTGTACAGTACATAGGCCTGTCACAATAACAAATTTTGCTGGACGATTATTTGTCTCAGAAATTATTGTGATAAACAATAATATTTTGAAATTTGACAATAATTAGTAATTATTGTCCAATTTAAGAAGAAATGTTTGTAATTTGTTTTGCATGTAGTACCTTTTGTCGACCTCCAGATGGCAGTATAAGACCATTTGAACTGAAGGATAGATAGTGAGGGAGCGAACAGCGTCTCTTTAAGAAAAATGGGAGGGAGGCCCCTTGACATGACATGGACTATCTCTCTCCGATTTGCAAAATGGTGGACACTTGGTGTGGTTTGAGCTCTTCAGCATAGCATTTTTCACACAAAGCTTTTAATATAGATGGTATAGTGGTTAGGGCGTTTGACTTGGGACCCGAAGGACGCGGGTTCGCGTCCCGGCCACTACACACCTTGGGGTGTCTATGAGTGCACACCTAATTCTCCAGCTCCCCGAGCGCCCTCTGGCTGCTCACTGCACCACCTGGGGTGGTTGGGTTAAATGCAGAGACGAATTTCGTCTGTGTATGGGAAACATACGCAGATGACAGACAAACACATTATTATATATATATATATATATATATATATATATATATATATATATATATATATATATATATATATATATATATATAAACAGTAAACAAGTTCTCAGCTTCTTTTTGCAGAGAAAAACTTTTTACATGAAGGCACGAGTTTCAACTGTGAATTTTGTAGCTTCGACAAGACAAGAGTTTTTTTTCTCCGACGTTGGCCTGTTAGCTTAGCTTGTAGCTTAGCTTCTCAGCTTAGCTGCTTTTAACGATCCAAATACATATATGCGATTTCGGATGGTTAAAATGGATTTTTAAGAGAAAGGGAGGGTTCAGTGAAGAGCACCGGAGTTGAGCCTTTTGTCATCCAGTGTCTTCAAAAGAAAGATACACGAAGAAACGATAAAGCCGATAAATGAAAATGAAGTCGATTTTCATTCATGCGATTAATTGATTTATTGTTCATCATGACAGGCCTAACAGTACATATACATATGTTGTTAAAATTATGTACTGTAGGTTTAAGAGTTTAGAACATTGCAAGAGTGTGGGAAGGGTTTATAAAGCTTTAAA
>JBBPBX010046354.1:0-10574 GCA_038048925.1 Garcialebias charrua | reverse complement strand
GGAATCACTCGTTAGACATTCCTCCTTCAGACTTGTCATATTTTCGCCAAAAGCCTCATTTAGGTGTGACCAAGCTGAAAAGTCCAGGATGTAAAAAGCTGCTGAATGCATCACAAATTGGAGCCCGTCAGCCTTTTTGCAGCAGGTCAGGCCCACGAGGTAATCTGAATGTTTCACGTCGAGCTTAAAGACCTTCACGGCACAAACATGTGATGATTTGTCCGTATATCCTTTGATCGTCGGTTGTCCTCTCCGGTCTGTGGACCGTGATGAGTTTGAGACACTGGGTTATTTGCTGCTCTAAAGGTAACCTGAGAGACGGCGGGGTATAGATTTACACTTCGACACCACTTCTCTGCAGAGAAAGCATCCTTGTGTGGTTCAGGGTTAATGCAGGTGCTTTTTACAGGGAACTCCAGCTGCTGAGAAATAACTTCATTAAATGTTGTACAGTAACTTATAGACAAAGTTGTCGGGCCTCATTGACAAAAACAAGTTAAAGCTGAATCTTACCAACCAGACTGGCCTAAGGTTGTCCGTCCAGATCACTTATGTCAAAGTCCAGGCCCGCGGGCCAGATCCGGCCCGCAAATTAATTACCTATGGCCCCCTGGATGATATTTAATTACTATTAGAACCGACCCGCAGGCCACAGCTGCCCGCTGGTGTTTTGCACGCACCAACACTACATTCCCCACAATGCAACGGTAGTAGGGATGGGTCCGATCCGGAGTCATGTCTCATGAACCCAGAGTAACAAGACCCGCCTCACGTCACATTCAGGAAATCCATTTCATAGTTTGCAGCCAGCTACAGCGTGCGGACTGAGTGAGTAGCACTTTAGCTAACAGCTAGCCAACTTTTCATCGTAACATGTCCGCTGTGTGGAAGTATTTTACACTAAACACCACAAGACAGCAACGTGCAATGTCTGCAGAGCCATAGCGCCACATTAAACTGCGGTCAAGTTAGTTTTACGTTGGACATTCGAGCTCTGGGGCTTCAGCGGGACGCCACTCTCGCTGAACCGAAACAGGGAGACCGACCGCGGCCAGCTGCGTCCAGTCCGACCCGCTGTCTGACCGTCTCGTAGGAGGGACAGGCTGAGAGCGGCTGACCAAATCAGAGCACCTGCCCCGGATTGAACAATAAAAACACACCGCTGAAGCCACGGAGCTCAAATGTTCTGTGAGAAGTTGCTAAACTTCATCATAATTAATGACCAACAGCTATCAGTAGAAAATGAAGGAGTTCACGGCTTGATACTTGCAGCCAACAGTAAACAATCATAAAAAAGCATATTAATTAAAAATCATAAGAAAACTGTATTAAAAAAACAAAACATAAACAGCTACATTATAAAACAATGAAAAATACTAAAAGCAGGAACATGTCTGTGTTGATTCATGCCAAGAACTTAGCAGATGTAAAGCTATTTAATTTTATTTTTATTTTTTTATTACTTTATTTTTAATATTTTTCTACAATACATATCAGACAAACATAAAACAAACATTCAAAAAAACAGTCGTATCAGGAATTGGGATCTAAAGGATCAAAATTATTAGCTAAGAAACTGAAAAAGCAACAGTCAGATAATTATATCTATAAACTAAAGGAAGGTGAAACATCTCAGATGATATATGATCCGGTAAATATAGAGGACATGTTTAGAGAATACTATCAAAGATTATATACTCAACCTCACTGTATTGCAAAAAATAGTGAGATAGAAACCTTCCTGGAGTCATTGGATTTGCCCTCAATTGGACAAAACCAAAATAAACTTTTCACATCCCAAATAACAAGAATAGAAATACAAAAAGCAATAAATAGGTTGAGAAATGGAAAAGCACCAGGAAGTGATGGATTACCATCTGAGTGGTACAAATCTTTTAGTGAAGATCTTTTACCAATACTAGAAAAATCATTTAATTATACATTGGAACACGCAACGCTTCCCCCCTCCTGGAGAGAAGCGATTATAACAGTTATTCCAAAAAAGAAGAATAGTGATACATGTTCCGATTACAGACCTATATCTATTCTAAATGTGGACTATAAAATTTATACATCAATATTAGCAAAACGACTCGAACAATTCATTGGGGATCTCATAGATGAGGACCAAACAGGATTTATTAGAGGACGTCAGACAAGAGATAATATTAGGAGGGCCCTTCACATTATAGACCATATTCAAAATAAAAATATTAAGGCTATTCTAATCAGTCTTGATGCAGAGAAAGCTTTTGACAGTGTAAGCTGGAATTTTTTATATAAAACGCTTGAAAGATTTGGTTTTAACGAAAAAGCCGTGCAATGTGTGAGGACACTTTATCAATCACCAACAGCCAGAATCAAGATTAATGGAAATCAGACAGATAATATAAAATTAGAGCGTTCTACACGGCAGGGCCTCTTCAGTGACCCCATGTGGAAAGCAGATTCGGACCTGATGAAGCAGGACGAACTGATGATTTTACAGGTTTGCCCGCCCACGTGGTACGGGAACCTAACTTTTTGAGCCTAGTCTCTATTTGTAAAATACTACGAGGAGCTGGTGACATGTGCGCGCGCACCAAAAATGACTTGCCTACTGTATGTGTAAACAAAACAAACACTGTTTCAGGCATGTACTAAAATAAAAGTACCAAAGCACAGACTACCCTGGTTCTTGACTCGAGTCCCATTTTTATAAAACACAAACCATGTGGTCAAACTATGAACCACGGAAAGATACACGAGCTCTGCGAGAGAAGGTCAGATCTTGCGATATCTTCTGTTGGGCCGACCANTATTTACTCTAAGTAGATTTATTTTACTGTGATAAAAACGGCTCGTTTTTGAAATAAACTGGAAGTCAATCGCGCTTGTGACGTCACAGGCGCGAGGACAACCCACCCCAACCTGAGTCCAGCCCCTCACCTAGCAACCCCTGGTTAGGCTCAACCCACTTCTGTATTAAACACATGACTGTTGTTTTTCATGATTTCATCTCATCTTTTGTTTATATGTTATTAATTTCATGTGTACAGCACTTTGTTGCAGCTGTGGTTTTTTAAATGGCTTTATAAATAAAGTATAATTGTTATTTTTATGTTTTAGTTCAATTTTTAGTGTATTTGCGATCGCTCCAAACGCGCAGCCGGCAAAAATTAAACGAGCAGACCCCCGACGTAGGGACCGGCGTCAACGAGCCCCTCTTCTGGCGCGATGGAGCGGAGCTTCAACTGTGCAGCCTCGCAGCAGCCTGGCAGAAGCCTCGCAACAGCGAGGACCTTCTCTTTACCGATTAATTTACGGGAGACACTTGGTGAACTTTGTGTGTCTTGACTGGAACAGCGATAACTCTCAAAGTCTCCGCGTGCAACGAGCGGAGCTGGCGAAAACCGGAAGAGGAACAAGCTAACATTAGCATCGGATTCGGGTGGTCTCATGCTAAAAGGAGCAGCAAACTGCGGCGCGCTCAGACGGGTTTCGGTAAGTTATCTTAAGCTAACACTAACAGTAAGTCAAATGAGTAATAAAAAACGAGCTAATTTTAAAACAACAACACATTACAGATACTGGCTGTGCAGAGGGCGTAAACAGATCGTTGAAGGGCGTGGACTTCAGAACTTCTATCAGAAACCGGTCGTTCAAAACGAAAGTTAAAACTGGCAGAATTAAAAAGGGTATAATTAATTATCTAAGAATTATTTTGTGTATTAAAATGAATTAATATTGTCAAGATAGCACACAGACATAACATAAAATTTTAAAATACTTACATGTGGTCCCCTTTAAGAAATTTAGGAGCTGATTAGCTTAACTTTGCTCCTTAGTTTTAACATTTTAGACCAAAAAGAAAATAAACATGAAAGCATCAACCGGTCAGATTTACTACTTGTGTTGTAAATAAAAATATTGGCAGTGGTGGAGCAGAGGCTAGAGAAGGAGAGCATGTGATTGGAAGGTCGCCGGTTCAATCCCCCAGACACACATCAAAATGTGGGGAAAGGTGAAGCACCCACACTTGCCTCCACCCTCATTTGTCCTACTCTAGGCCCTTGAGCAAAGCCCACAACTCCTACCATCTTCTCCCCCGGGTGCGCTACATGGCAGCTCTCTGCTCCACACAGAGGGCTGTGGTAGCTCGGTGTCTGTGGTTGAGTCAGGAAGGACGTTCAGCATAAAAACAATCGTTAAGTAATAAGTCTTCGTGCGTGTTAGTTCGCTGTGACGACCCCTGAAGGAGCAGCCGGAATAAAAATAAATTAACAAAAACAAGTGTAATGTTATTAACTGGTGGTCATGTGACTTGACCAAACAGTTAGCATGGCTGATTAGCTTAGCTGTTCGCCTATCTTTTGCTCATACCTGCCAACCGTCCCGATCTGGGCAGGACGGCCCCAGATTTTGTCCCGCGTCACTCACGAGAAGGGACGGGACTATCCCCTCATTTGACGAGTGACGTCCAGGCTTACTGTTCATGTTGCCTGTGTGGGAGGACGGATACAGGGGAGTTGTTTTGCAGGTTTCCAGCAACATCAGGACTTAGATTAACAAAGTAAAACCATTTTGGGTTAAAGTGAAATTTCTCAGCTTTCAGAAACCGTTCACATTTTTCTGATTGCACAAATTGTCACAAAGTTATGGTGATGCAAAGTGAACATGGGGGCGCGGGGAAAACTCATTAGCAACACGCTTGGAAATAAAGGATAAACATTTTTGTTGTTTTAAGTTCACAAGTTTTATTAATTGTTTCATTTATCAACCAAATGTAATTTACCAGTAACTAATTTAATTTATTAGCAGTGGTGGGCACAGCTAACCAAAGAGTTAGCTTCACTAGCCCTTACTACGCTAACTAAGAAAACAGCTCTGCTAAACAAAACCACTAAATGACTAAAGAATTGCAGAAGCTAATGCTAAACGGATAACTGCTAGGACGACTGTTGCTTAGTCTGCGTCACACGTCTTCATCTCTTTCGTCAACCAATCATGTCTTGTCATGTGAACACGTAGTCGGCCAATGGCGTGCCTAACGCCCACTTCAAGACACGCCCACAACAGACAAGATTGTGACTTTTGTTTGCGTACTGTATTTTCCGTCCGATAAGTCGCATCTATTATGCGTCACCGCTGACGCGTCGCGTATGTTACGCGTCAGCGGTGACAAATGGCCACAGGAGCGTGCACGGTAGGACTTTAACAAGATTAACACTTAAAAACAATTATTTGTTTGCTGAAAATTATAGCAAAGATGTGTCTGAGCTGAACTTTTCCTTAATAAATGCACGTACCGGTCAAGTCAGCTGGATTTTAAAAAATGGTTTCGCTACGTCTGTGCTGCGAAGCGTGTACGCGCAGCGAGCAGATATGCTTCATTTCTTTAAAATTAACAAGATATACACCTTTAAAATATATATATGTTCGCTGACATTATAGCAAAGTGTTTCTGAGCTTAACTTTTCCTTTAAAAATGAACGTAATGTTCAAATCAGCTGGATTTAAATTGTTTTGCTTTGACGGTCTTCCAAAAGTGCGCGTGCCGCGAAAATAAATGATAAATAAATCGAATTTTAGCTCAAACATCTCCTACAGCTAATCAGTTGTAAATGTCCATCCAGTGATTACTTTCTGTAAGTTTCATCAAAATCGGCCCTGTGGTTCTTGAGCTGAGGCTGCCGTCGGACACATGAGCTGGGAATGGTCGGTGGACCCTAGCGGCCGAAAGTGGTACTGCTCCATTTTTTTCGTCAGAATGAATGGAAACGGTCATATCTCAGCCAAAAATTGGTCTAAAAATATGGGAAAAAATCCCTAAATATGTCGCTTCGCCCTATAAGTCGCAGGGCATGCAAATTAGGTAAAAAGGTGTGACTTATAGGCTGGGAAATACGGTACTTAAAGTTGGTGAAACTAATTTTTGTAATCTAAAAAAGCTAAGTCTGGTCCTCTGGACATTCAAAAAATAAAACAAAACAAAGCAAAAAAAATGTAGAAACGTTTCGTCTTTTGTCCGAAAGACTTCCTCAGTCAATATTTATATTATTTATATAAATAAATATATTATAAAATAATAATTTTTGTCATGTTCTTTTGGTAACGCTGCAGCTTCGGCCTCTTTACATCTCGGGTCCCTCGCCCAGAACATCAACCCAAATTTATGGACTAAAATAGATGGTGATCTTAAATTTGACAGTCTGATTAAAATCCAATGTCCACGCCTTTGTTACGACTTTGCTGGATGTTGGTGTGTCCACAGTCAACTGTTCACAGATGGTGCAAAATGCAGCGGCACGTCTTTGATCAGGCACAAGAAAGTTTAGTCACGTTTCGCCTCTTTTTAAATCCTTTTTTGGCTGCTGGTCCATTTTAGAATCCTTTTTCAACTTATTTTATTTGTTGGTAAATCTTTAAAGGGTCATGCTCCTCCTTCTGAGCTGTTGCAGCCTTACCTACCTGCCCGCTCTCTCAGGTCAGCTGATCAGCTGCTCCTGACTGGACCCAAGCCAGGTAAACTCTGAGGGGGGTGGGCTTTTGGGGTGTTGGGGCCAAAACTGTGGAACAAATTGCTTTTGGTCGTTAGACGAGCATCCTCTGTAGCTGCTTTTAAATCCCGCTGAACTTGTTTTTATTTCTTCACTTTGGCTCCCCGTTAAGTGTTGATTTTTATAGTTTTATTTCAATCTTTATTTCATATTTACGTTTTCTTTATTGTATCGAAAAAAAAAAACGAAGCTGATAAAAGAAAATGAGGTTGATCATTTTCATTTATTTGTTGTTTATTGATTTATTGTTTATCGTGACAGGCCTGTGTACAGCACTTTGTTCCATTGAGGGTTTTATAAATAAAGATGCCTTTGATGTTGAAATGTGCAGTTTTTTTTAAAGGAAAGTGTTCATTAGAGCCTTGTTGTAATTATCTATTTTTATATTCTGAAGTCAAGACAAATCAATAGTCTATATTTTTCTAAATCTTTTTACTGTTTAATAATAACCTTGGCTCTTACAGTTTTTATAGCTTCAAACAACTTTGTTTTTAAAAAAGTACACAAAGCAAAGTTTCATAGAAATGATGTGAAACACTGATGAGGCTCCTGCAGATTTATTTTCTATCAAATTACTCCCAGGCCTAATTAATGAAGCAATCAGCCTAATTGATCAGCTGAGGGACTGATCAGAACAGGATGCAGATAATTGTGGTTGTTTCAAGTTTTCTCTCTCGTCATCCATAAAAACAACAGACGGGGTCGTAACTCAAACGGATTCAGAGCCTCCGCTCTGACCATGACGGGCCGCTCTGGCTCCGCGGCCCGGTCTCGTCAGGACGTTGAGGAATGCATGATGTCAGCGTGAGAGAAGTCCAAACGTTGGTGCGGCTGCGGCGGTTTGCCGTCGTTGTTCGGAGACGATCACGGCGGTGAACCTCCTGCAGCCTGGCGCCGCAACAAACAACGTTTTCATTCCTGCGTCTTCTCGTTAACGTCCTCCTTTGGGCTCTGGAAGTCTTTAGTCCTCGTCAGACATGGACAATAAAACCACGTCTGAATAAAATGAGTGTGAAATCTGTTAAAGACCGTATTAAAGTAAAATGTAAAAGTGAACATCAGGAAGCAGATGATGACTTGCTCAGCAGCTCAGTTTCCTTTTGTGGCTTCAGAGTCCAACATGTTTGATTCATCTTCCTCCTCCTCCTCTTCACCACATGGCAGGTCTGGTTCTGGTGACATCATAGCCTGAGAACCAGCAGTGAGGTCACTCCGGGCTGCCGTGTGTTGTTTATGCATGAGCGCATCATGCCAGATGTTTGCGTGTTAATGACAGGGCAGCACCGGCCCGCTTTACCCGGCTCTCTTGTGGCTCCTGGAGCTTCATATTTCTTCAGCTGCTTTGTTCACCTCGAGCATTTATTTGATTAAATCAAACGGGTAACGTCTGTTATTAGAGTTTCATGTTGTTGTTTTAAACAACCCGTTGATTAAAGACCACGAGACGCTTGTTTTCTGAGATCTTGGATCTAAAAACGGGCCAAATGCCGCCGTCGATGTATGTTTCTGAGCTCCGAGCTGAGAGTGTCGTCTTTCCAAAGATTTAAACCCAAAGTGTTCTGCTGATGTTCCCACCGGTTCTGAACCTCTTCACAGGTTCACGTTGATCCACTCCAGGCTCCCTGATGCTTTTTAAGCATTAATTCTTTCACTTATAAAAACCTCTTTTCTCCTGTCTTTGATTGCCGGCTAACTTCATCCCCGCAGCTGTTTGCGTCCAACCAGAACCAGATTAAAGACGGAGACGGACTGACACGCCGCCCGTTACTCTAACCAGAACCATTAAAGGCCTCTCGTTTTCTCTGCCTGTAATCTGGAGGTTTTTCTGCTGGGTGACTCATGATGATGATGATGGTGGTTTTATTCAGCAGAGCTTCGTCCACTGATGAGCAGCAAGTGCTGACAGAAGCTCAGACATGTTAACCAGAAATCTGCTAAAGTTTCAGGATGTCACTGGGCTGCGGTCGTGAGACAGAGTTCAGAGAAAATATGTGACTTTTGACTGGAAATCCCACTGGGATGGTGTGTACAACACATTTGATGTGTACTTCTGTGTAGGGCTGCACCGATGGCAGTTTTCTGGCCGATCACTGATCTCTAAAGTCTGACCTGCCGATTCCGATTTTGTTTTATAAGCGACACTGTCACGTGTTATCCGGTCACAATGCACCTTCAATTTTCCAATATTATTTTATTGAAAAACATACCCTTGAACAATATCCTAGAAACAATACAAACTTGTTTTAACAGGCCATGAGGTAGTGCTCTGAAATATCAATGAAGTTCAGATGATTGTCGTTATGACAAACGAAACAAAAATCTGTAAAATCGGTTTCTCATTAAAGTATTGGCCGATTTCCCAAAATTAAGGAAATCGGGGCCGATAAATCGTGCACCCTTAAGTCTGCATCATGTGTAACTGCAAATAAATTAAGAAACTAATGGGAGAAAAAGTACATTTTATTGTTGTGTTTGGTGGTGGGCACCAAAAAGTTACCTTCACTAACCCATATTCAACTACTGTAACTAAAACATTTGCTTTACGAACGCTAAACCGCTAACTGCTCAAACGACTGTCGCTTGTTCAGAGTCACGCGTCTTAGACTTTTTCCAGTTGAAGTTGTGTCGACCAATTGTGTCTTATCACGTCTACACGTAGTACACGTGCCTAACGGACTCTTTGAGACACGCCCACAACAGACGGGAATAAGCTTGTAAATTGCTAGCGGACCAAGTTGGCGAAAACTAATTTAGCAGAAGCTAATTCCGCTAACAGTTTCCAACATTGATAAAAACGATAATATGCCAAACGAAAATGAGTTATGTTATTAGCTGTTGGCAGATTAGCAGGAATGTGCCCAATCATGGTTGCAGTTTAATCCGTGTTTAATATTCTAATAATGGCTGTTCATTTAACAAAAATTTTTTTGCTGCTGTTGTCGTGGAAAAAGGGATTCCCAAAACAACCAGGTGTAGACTTCATCAGATTAATTTACAAAGCTTTGGAGAACAGCCATCAATCGCAGAAGAACAATGCATTTACTACAAGTGCAACTGATAAATGCCTTCACCTCTCTGAGGTTCTGACCCGTCCTGACTTCCCGAACAGAAAAAAAAAAACAGTTTTTTAGAAGCATCCAGCCGCCAGCACCTCCCACCTGCTGTTATCAGCAGTCCCAGCTGTGCACGGAGGGAGACGGATCTGAAGGCCAAGGACCCTCGAAGAAACGCGTCACTGTGATCGTATCGATCAAACCTTCAGGATAATTTATCTCTTGCTGCTCCTTCACTGACCGGTGCCATGAAGACTGATTAAGACCGAGTAAAGACCACTGGAACATGTGATCATTCACAGTAAACGTCAAAGAGCAGTGAAGATTATGGAGCATGATGAGAGCAAATAATACACAACCCTCGACAGTCGCCTCACATTTCTTTCACTTTTTGACTCATGGAAACTAAATGAAAACATCTGAGACTGTTTTATTTTGAGAACTTGTTTTTCTATTTTTTTTAATCCCTGTTCAAACAAGAGGATGAGGCAACGCAACGACCATATTATAAACTGGAAAGTGGAGAGCATCCTGTGCTCCAGCATCAACGTGTGGCATGGGGGCTGCACAGCTGCAGAAAAAAAGCTCTGCAGAGAGTGGTGAAGGCTGCACAGAAGATGTTGGAGTCAGTCTCCCCACCATCACAGACATTTACACCTCCAGATGCAGGAAAAGAGCCACCTGCATCATGAAAGACCCCACTCACCCAGCACACACACTCTTTGCCCCACTCCCCTCAGGACGGAGGTTGAGGAGCATCAAATGTAGAACCACTAGACTGAGGAACAGCTTCTACCCTGAGGCTGTTAGACTCATGAATAAATAAATAATAAGAATAATCACTGCAAAATATCACATCATGCTGATGCTGATCTGTTTTCTTGTTGCTGTGTTCATCTGTGACCATCTGCTCATACAGACTCATGTTCGTGCTGCTGTTTGTAATGATGTTTTTCTATTATATTGCTTAGTGTATTTTTAG